>JAGTTH010000317.1:0-192500 GCA_022606485.1 Agraylea sexmaculata | reverse complement strand
TGCAATATTTAATCAAATCCTGACTTTAACCGTCAAATGGATTTATGGGCTTTTTGCCACCAAACTTAGCTTTGTATAATGTGCGTAAAAACAAATTTAAAACATTAATTTGTAATTAATGTTTAATTTTCTTTCCATTTTGCTATAAAAAATAGATATCACGTATTTTTTGTTATTTTATTTGACAAAAATATTCAAAAAAAGAGTGGTTGCGCGCGGCCCAAGAATCCCTACATAAGAGTTTTTTGTAGTATCCAGTAGACGGTTAAATTTAATTATATGATCACCATAGTCATGACTTTGTATTAGAATTTATAAGAAAGACGAGGATAAAGTTTACTGTGATTTTCTGCATTACAAGAAATGATTAAATTGATCCTAAACCTCTGTCAAAGATAGTGTAAAAACTAAACAAAATACCAACGTGTTAAATTAATACAATTCAAACTAAATAACAACATCTATTATAAAGTCTCTTGAGGTTAGGTTAAGTTAGCACTCAATTTAGATTGTCAGAGCTAATGGCCAATTTGATTAATATTATATGGAATATTGAATAAAAACTTAATTTAAATACTTCGTTTTATTTTATTGTTCGTTTATAATTTCAATTAATTTCCACTTACAAAACAATGATTGTTTTCGACGAGGTGTTTTTAATCGGATGCACCAATCGACGCGAACGGGAATAATTGAATGTTACGCCGCATTTTCTATGAGTGTGAAATTGAATTTTAATTAATACACAACCGACGGTTTTTTGCACCCTGATTAATTTTTCACACCAATAAAGCAAAACAGACTATCGGCTATTGTAGAATCAAAATGTTCCAATCGACCGCCCAGTTCGCTAATGAGTTGGTCGTTTCTCCAATCCTCTGCTAAAAAGTTTACACACACGATGTTTGTTTTTTTTATCATTAAAAAAAGCACCAGGAAAGTTAAATTACTCTCCTTTTTACTGACCTACATTTGACAACAATCAATATTTTTTTATTAAAAAATAAATAAAATACGATACCGTTTATTTATTTATTGACAATAAATTATAATACAATCAATATTCATTTGAATGACTAGTAGTTTCGAAGCGCAATTTTCCGTTGGGAAATTACTACGGTAAGTAAGTGCATTGTGAAAATAAAAAAATGCAAACACGTACAACACATTTTCGCTTTAAGCTATGGGAACAATAGACAATAATTTACTTAACACTTAGTACTTAAATTAAAATATGATACAAATTTTCTATTCATACCCTGCACAGTCGCATTGGTCGGCAAAGCCTATATAAATTTATCCATTCATACAATGCTATACAAAATAAGACATATCTTTATTGTGTTGAGGCAGTGATTTAGTAAGTGGATTTAAAACTATTAGAGACTAGGTATATTTTGAAGACTAAAGAGATCATGGTGCTTATAAATTTTCGGGTCTAGGATGAGCGTGCTGCGGGGGTTGAGGTATGAATGGCTCATCATCTTCATAGGTATCGTCTGTTCCAGTCAGCAACTGAAGGTATTTAAAAGACCTTGATTGGATGGGACAACTTCTCACTTGATGGCGCTTGCTGGGCTCGAAACTTAAGGTTCCATACTCCCTGAAATTATTAATTAAATCACAATTAATAATACTCAATATTATATCTATGAAGTCTCTCACCTTCTTACAACGGGAGTATAACCAGCATACATTGAAGAAGGAACATATTGTCTATAAGGACTACTCCTAGATTGTGGAGTAGGTGTCCTATCTGATAACGTTGGTTCAGGTGAGAATGCTAAACTGGAATCAGGTGACGCTGCCCATGGGTATGAATAGCCATTATTTTTACTCATTGAAGGCTGTCCAGCGATTTCTACTGTGATTTCTGGAGCACTTATTATTTCCTTACCGGGACTGCTTCCTCCGCTGGAATAATCGGAAGTGTTTTTGGAAAAAGCATTACGCTTTAATGTGGCAGATTTTGTCCATTCTGGAACAGCAGTTTCCCGTTCTCTGCATAAATCTGCTTTTCTTTCAACCCAAGATTTAGGACGCAGAGTTTGACTCCATCCTGTATTTTTAGGTACACCAAAGTAACTCGAATGCACTGGTTCGTTAATATTATTTATTGGCTGGGATGGAATGGGTGAAGCCCATGTCTGATGAGGAGTATTTGTTACAGGTTTTACGAAAGGAGTATATTGCGATGAATTTACTGTTAAATCAGTATACGAATGTGGAAGTGATTCAATTGTTTTCGTCGTAATTTGATCGGGAATTGTATTTGGTGGAGTTGAATATGTTGTTGACATTGTACTATATTGATTTTCTACGTTTTCGGTAATTTCGGGTGGAATTTTAATATGCGCTTGATTCATCGTAACTGATGCTGGTATTTCAGGGGAAATTATTTCTTTTGGGGCTGTTTTGGTTTGGTGTAATTCTCTTAACTCTTTACGCCAAGGATGTTCAACTTGTGTCCTTGCTTCAATTTCATCGTTGATTTCTTGTCTCTTTATCGCAATTTCTCGTAACTCTCTTTTCCAGGGCGGTTCTTTACTATCGTTCTCTTGTGAATTTACTGGTTTTTGGGTATCTTCCTGGTTATTATTAAATATTGGTTTATATTTTTCTTCCGTTTTTAAAACGGGCTGTGATTCAGTTCCTGGTAAAAATCCTAAAGGTTTAACTTGGGGTTGATATGAATGCTTCCATTTGGTGGCAGGTTTTGAAGGAGCTGGTGATTGTGAATTGATATTTTGAATTGGTGCAGAAAACATCTTATTTTCAACTTGCAATGGTTCAGAAGGTCCATCATATTCCCAGGGTGGTAAAATTTGCATATTTTTCGATGCAGTATTATTGTGACTAGATTTTTTATTGATTTCGATCGCTTCTTTCAAAAGATCGTCATTACTTGTTACTGCTGTTGTTGGAATCGTTACAGCTGGTTCTTGTAAATGTGTCTTTTCTTCTGATTTCACTTTATCAATGAGTGATATTTTGGGTGGAGGTTTGGTATATTTATCAAAGCAGTCATCTTTATCAAAATTATCTGGGCTTTCGCGTAAAAATGAAAATCGTTTAGTACAGATATTTAACGAAGGCATACTATCTAAATCTGAACTTAGCGTTTTCAACCCATCTAGTTTCCTATTTGGACTAATAACTCGTTTATCCCTCATAATGACTGGGCTGTCACTTTCTTTTTTCTCTAACAGTGGACTAGTAAATCTCACTGGAGAATATGCTCTTTCAACACTTTTTTCACGAGTAAAAGGCTGTGGACTCAAAGCCCTAATTATACGCAGGGAATCTGTTTCAGGCTTACTACATGTAAAAACTATCGTTTCTTCTGGCTTAATTTTGGAGTCTTCTACAATATCTATTTTTGTTTCTTGTGAATCATTTTTTATCTCGCATTTATCATCAATAACTGGAGTAATTATTCGGCAAGGACTCAAGGCTCTCGGTATAGTTAGAGTAACACTGTCGATATTTGGTTCCTGAATATTAGGTGAGGCCACTTTTCTAATCGGACTTACTGATGATGGTGATATATTTAAGTATTTTTCAACACTGTTTTCTCTGTTATTGTTGAATGGCATTGGACTAAAAGATCTCGGCAATGCCAATCTATCAACGCTATTTTCTCTAAAATTTTCATTTTCATTGGGTCGTGGTGTGAATGATCTTGGTAAGCATAAAGTAATTTCAACACTTTGTTCTCTCGATTTATCTCGCAGTTCGTTTTCCATCTTATCGTTGATGACATTAATTTCCACATCTTCGACGTTTATTTTTTCAAATGTTTTGTCCGTTTTTTCATTTGATATCTCGATATTATTCGCACTTGAACACTTTTCTATAACACTTTCAATATTCGTATCATCTAAAACACTATCACAGACGATTTTTACTGAAGCTTCTGTTGGAATTTCATCACCATTAGTGACTGACTCTTCTTTACTACAAACATCTAATTCTTCTTCAACAACACCGTTAATCTTAATTTTACCTTCTTTGTTATCATTGCCATTGAAAGTTATAGGTGAAGGAATTTTAACTATCACCTCATCTATATTATTCGACTGCGCTTCTAGAGTGTATCCATTATTTAACTTTTCTTTAATTGAATTTATTTCACAGTCTTCCACTTTTAGAGGTTCAATTTCAATTTTATTTTGTTTTGGTTCGGGTAAAATTATTTCTTCTTCTTTAGATTCCACCTGAATATTATTCGTTTCTATCGACTCCCTTTTTTCAGTGGCGTTTATTTGTTTTTGTTTTTCATTTTCTGTTTTTGCTTTTGATTCAATTATCATTTCTTTCAATGCTTTGTCCATTTCAGATGCAATATTCGCTGTCTCTTCGGCTAAGCCATTGATTTTTTCTTGTTGTTTTGATTGGTCTCCATTGCATGTTTCTGTTAATCTGTCTACAGAGTCTGATCGACTGAATGGACCACTGGTTCTTCTAAGTAACCTCATTGGATTTGGGGGTATTTTAATCTGTGGAAATACAGCAACGGGCATATTGTAAAACTGTGGTGAGGCTTTTGGTGTTGTGGGTGTTTCGGGGGCTCCTGGGGTAAAAGTGGGTGGTGGTCTTTCTTGAACTCCAGGACTCATCGCATTCCTCATTAATCGTCTCGCCATTTTTTCTGATCTGATTTGTGAAAGATCTATGCCACCAGGTGTATAAGTGAAGGGTTTTCTTTCTCTATTCATTGCGTTTTGAACACAAGCCGGGGGCTCCTTTATTGGCGTCAGAGGAATTTTGGGACTCTGTTGTATCTGAAATTTAAAGTTGTAAACTGTAGCAGAAAAACTATAAGACAGTTTCACTCGATCAGACCGAGGTTTCCTCCCAGACTAAAGAGCGGTAAAGTGAATCTGATAAAATCTTAATCTAAATAAAATCATCTAATTCTCGATTTAGATAGGAGACCTTGGTATCGCAACATAAAATGACGTATCAAACGACCACTCTCGTATATCCGGCATAAGTAAAAATAAATTTCAAAACGAAAAAAATATTCCAGACGTGATGGCAATTTAATAGAGAGAAAAAAACTAAAAACTTTCTTGCAGACGGGTGATTTACAAAATAAATTACGTCGAGATGGTGACGATAAACTGCACTTAAATAACAATTTATGGCTTTAAAAACAACTTAAATTGATGGTGTAATTTCCGAATATTATTGTATACATTTTATACCTTTGGTTAAATTATAATATTTTGGTGGCTAATTGTACCCGGTAATAATATGCGATTTCGAGTTTTTAATTTTCATAATAACGCATTTATCGAACTGAATCGCATCGTTTGCGATGAAAAATGTTTCATTTTTGGTACAATATTTGCATTTGATTGGACTTTATATACCATTTAAGTGTTAGCATGTGCAATTCTTTGGATTAATATTCCATTATTGTAGTGAGTAATTTCAAATGTCATTTTGGTAAGTATTGACATGTTATTTAATCAAAAGTTTAATTAAATTTACTTACTTGAGGAATAGCTTCTGGTGGTGGAGGAGGAGTTGCAAACATTAAAGGTGTTGAAGCAAAAGCTGCTGAAAGCTGAGCTTCATAGTTGCTGGCTTCTGTTGACCCCATCCTGAAATTATTATTAAAATACGTATATTACCATCAACAACAATTTTTCACAAAACAAGATCGATTATTCATTAATAAAATGTCTATATTCTCAAAAATACTATTATATACAGTAAAACCTAGTATTAAATAATACCTTGTATTTATATTATTTATTTAAATATGCATGACAAATAAATTTTAGAATACAAAGATGAAATGAGTACATTTTGAATGAAAGGGTGTAGAGTCACATTATAGGAAAATTATATAAAAATTCAATTGAATACCGAATTCGTTAATTAATTAATTTATCACACTGCAGTACCACTAGAGCATTACGGTAGATCCCAATTCGCAGTGATGATAAAACTTCTTTAAATGAAAAATTAATTTATATTTCCATTTCCGATATAAATAAATTCATAGATTCAATTAAAAATAAAAAATAAATAATTCCATTTTATATTACAGATTATCACAATTATTATTTCACAATTTTTATCAAAGGTATTGGTGACTAAAGCAGATTGAAAAATGAAAACGTATTAAAATACACATTGACCTGTTTTTAGTGTACATAATCTTTAAATGGAAATTGTTTTAATAGTATGTATTTTTTACTACAATAGATCGAAAATTGCCTTCCGAATCAAATTATTTATTTTACGCCAAACACGATTATTTTTAAGGACGAGCGGTTTGGGGTCAAAATGAAAATTATAATATTTGAAAAAGGTTGTTCCAGAAAACTCATAGTTGGGATATGTCCAGTGTTATGGTTGTATCATCACGCTTATTTTCTGCACAATGTGGGCGACCAACGGTTAGCTTTGCCAACAAAACGAGGTCAACCCTAACGGAAAAGCTAAAAACAATTCAGCTCAAAATACAATATACTTTGGACTGTTCCATTATCTTCTTGCTCGTTCGACATCATTCAAATTACAATAGTAGAAAGATTGACCATTTCATATAAACAAATAGGCTTATACATTTTTGTAGGGCAATCAGCAATAATTGGAGTGTAATTTATTCAATGACGAGTAGTTTTCAGTAATTGGTCGAAGTTCAATTGTGCAAGTGGAGAGGAACATTCAGAGTCCGATAACTGTAACTCGTATTAACTGCTCACAAAGGAGACAATTGGACACAAGGAAGGGCAGGACTTATCATCCATAATCGTTGGAGATGATAACACGATTAAGCTGCCACGAGAACCTTTTTAAACTCCTAATCGAGTTATGAAAATTACCAAAGATAAGAAAATTACCGCCTACCCCCTGCACCACAACTTTGTCTTCCCCAAATGAATATTTGATCAAAAATAAATCATTTGCGATTTGGTACAAAAGAACATATTAATCATTTTAAATTATTAAACAAAACTCATATTCTACTATTTGTGTAGTATTGGTCTCACTGCAAAATTATAATATCACATTTTGTTGCGATATCATCAACATTTCCTATAAAAACATAAGAAACAAATAGTACTATGCAGAGTAGACTTACTAAGGATATTTTTATTAATAATTAAAAATAGTTGCATAATTCCTAAAGTATTTAACACGATTAACACGCGACAGTCACTACAAGTACTTCACAGAAACAGCTGATTCCAAGAAAGGGGCCGAAACTCGATTCCAAAAGCACTACATATTTATTTTTAATTAATAATATAAAAATTACCCCCTAAAATATTCTCAGTTGATTCACGTCCACTCTGTATATTTTTAATGTTAATTTTATTTTTTTTATATTTTAATTCACATACCAAAATCATTATATTTTCGATAAATAAATAATCAGGAAAAAACCCAACCGATTTTATTGAAGTATCACATAATAATATATTCATTCAAAATAATATGTTTTGTATTTAAAAATGCATTAAAGAACATTGAGTGAATTGTAAAATCCTACCAAATCTCGTTTAATATTTATAAAATATTATTGGATTAATAAATCATCTTCCTTGAAAATATAATTTTACAGGGTAATTATTAATATTAAATTATTACTCCTAGACGGATTCCGTTAAAAAGCACTTTGAAATTAGGGCTATATTTTATTAAACATAATTTCAATCACCCCGTAAGCCTTTATTAAAGAAAGCAACATTAAAGGAGTTTTCAATATTATGGCTCTTCTTTGAAATCGGACGCGTCTTATGTGAATATTCAGAAAAATAACGAGTTATCATAATTCAAAGCCGCTTTTCAATAAAGCTCTTAAAGTCCTCTATCATTTTTCACATGTAACAGATAATAGGTAACATTAAATGTAACATTACAATAGTACGAAGAGGTTCACAACAACAAAATCCATACAAACGATACAAAAGCTGATCAAAAGCACTCTGATATCACAATGGCTTCGTGAGTTTGCTTTCTCACCCATAACAACAGAAATACGACACTTCGCATAAAATACAACACACTTACATTGAATAACCTAATAACTAAACCTAAAACAAATAAAAAAGGGATGAAAATATTATATAAAATAGTGTCTTTGTATAATATATCAGCGACTGCCCTCACACGTGTCATCTCGCTAATAAGCAATATATTAGACACGTGTCCACACGGACATAAAAGGAGAAAGTATTCATGATTATTTGATCAAAATTCTAATACATCCTTTGATCATAAAAATATATAAGAATGCATACTGCTTATTTCATGGTAATATACATATGTATTTATACCTAATCACATTCTTAGGTTTACCAATTCATACTTATATATATATTGGCTGCTAGCTTAAAATTTTAGACGTGTAAAAGGTATTGCATATTCTAAAATATATTATTCACAGATGTAGAGATTAAATGTATTATTTATAATGCCCAATAAAAAGAATAATTATGATTAATTGCATGTATACGAAATTTATTACAGATTTTAAGATTACCGATATGGAAACTCAGATCGACTTATAAATTGACTCAGTCGATCGTTTAAATTTAATTATTCAAATCGAAGTAGGAATCGAACTCATTAACCCAATATCCAAGTGCCCACTTCATATGCTATTCAAATAAATCATTTAGTAAGCAAGAATTATAATCACAATTCAATATATTTGGTAGCTAGAACTGTTCAAAATAAAAATTCAAAAGAAGGCTTTTAATCAAAACCTATGTACATATAAAATAGCCGCCTAATGTAAATTCCAATATACTGAAAACATTCTAATTTGATTATAATATTAGGTAATGTTTTGAGGTTTAAAAAATCAGTGTTGATGGATTTCTTGTGGGATTTTCCCACACCTTTGGCGCGAAGATTCAATATTGAGGAATAATTTCGAGCATGTTTAAAAAAAAGAACATTAAAACGTGTATTTTGGATGTGTTCCAAGAGATGGTTGTATTCAATCCTTCGTGCATACATTTCATTAGCTATGCTCGGACTAATCCAGCTGTCAATAGACCAAGCCAGCTAGCTAAATAATGATATTATAAAACGTACGTGTTAATTTAGGCTCATCAATAATTACTTTTATATTTTAAAAACGTCATATTACTTAGAATTAGTATTAATTATATTGTTTATTCATGGTGAAAAAACAGCGAGCAGTGAAGCCACATGTGTTAGCAAACATCGAACTAGTCAAACTTGAAGTCTAACTAACTCGTTCAATAGATGGAAAGCGTCTCTCATGCAGACAGTCGCAGTTTGTCTCAACTATGATACATATCAACTTGGCTCCAGGGTCTCCTGTTATTATTATATAACATAAATCAAATCATATAATTTTATTTTTAAATACATCAAGATAACCTCCACCGAATTTCCATACATTTCGTAGAAGATAAAATAATTGCAAGAAAAAATATGTTAATTTATAAATCAGTGTATCGCATAGATTTGGGGTATTCAATATAAGAGTGTGTTACTGAGAATGCTAGATGGTGTGTGTACAAATAGACTATAATTTGGCAGTATTGTTGTACACACAGATGCACCGCATGCACACACTGTCAATATACTATTATATTGAATACGGCCCATTGGGTTAAATACTATTTTTACATGAAAAACTAAAAAATCGCTTAACTTGAGTATGATAAAATATTATCAATGAAAAAATAGTAACATTCATTGTATTATTGCATTACAGAATGACCTTTGATTTTTTTATAAAATACAATTTTTATAAACTAAAAAAATACATACCCCGAATTAAACCAAAATGTTCAATTTAAAAAAAGGTTAATACATATTTGATTAATAGGGACCTCAATTATATAAATACAGGTGTGGGTAAAAAAATAACAAAAAGTGGAAAAATCACAAATGTGTAAGTTGATGGAACATAAAAGAAGAAAGTCAAGAAAATTTATAGAAATAAATATAAAATCACGAAACTTTGACGACAAATATTGACATATACCTTTGTAAACATTAAATTTTTGTCAATGTAGATTGTATTTTTATTATTATTTATTAATCGTCATATTTGTAGATGGGTTTTTTTCTGAAGATCACCTCTCATTTCAAATTTAAATAAAAATTCTCATGTTAGTTAAATGTAAAAATATTATATTATCAATGATTGTAAGATGAAACGTTGATTGGTTTGAAATAAACGATGACAAAAGGACAAGATCGCATTAGGAATGATTTAATTGTGAAAGTTTAATTCGATTTCACACATGGAAGTATAAATGATATAAGCAGTAAAGCCTGAAGCAGGAACAGCGGGTCGACATAAAAGCGAACAAGTTTTCTTGCATCCAAGCCACGTATTAGTTGCAAAGAAACTTATAGCATATGACTTCAGACTTGATGTTTAATTTCCTTCTTAATTCTATTCTATTCCCTCTTACCGTGTACACCACACACCGATGTCTCCTTCTTTTATTCACACTACTTTCATTATAAAAATATGTACACTAAACATATGAATAAACCATGTTAAAAATCAATATTATCAGTGTCTTGCTAGTAAGTTGATTTTACCTAAACATATCAACATTAATAAAATCACTTAGTGCAGCTCTTAAATAGCACTAATATGTATTAATAAAAAATAAAAATTAATAATATTTTTGCGACTTTGGATCCCCCGTAATGCTCTAGTGGTACTGCAGTATGATATAATAAAAAATAATTTAAAAAAAATTAAAAAAACTTATAATAAAATAGTACATATTCTTAAAATATAACTGTTTTTTATATATACATTTACATATAGATGATGTAATTTCATGTAAGAATCTATTTAAATTAAGTCATGTTTAAATATTTGTGTACATGTTTATATATTATTTTATATTTAACAACAAATTATTATTATTATGATAAATATTTTGACCGTAAGGAACCTTACTGTTGATTTATTTATACAAAATTCATATTTATTACAAATAGTTCTATTAATAAAATACGCAAAAATAAAACTAAAAATAATAGACTTTTAATCGGTTAAAAAATTAGGCGGTAGATCTTCAATTTTATTTGTGATTTTATCACTCACTTTGAAGATAAAATTTATCGCATAATAGAAATAAAAATGACCGTTTCTTTTAAATCGTTCATACAATTTTTTTTTTTAAATATTTTTGGGATATCCCCTTAAAGCATTCTCACAGAATAAACAAAAGTTCAAGCGTAAAGTATTCGGAATTCATTACATATTATATTAAATATTATTGTCATAATATTATGTATATTATAATGTGAATTTTTTTTAGGCTTTGTTCCAAGTCTTATGTGTTTAAATATTTTGTGGCATTTGAGTGAATTTAATATTTTAGACTAGAGTAAACACATTATTAAAATTTCAAGGCTGTTTACTCAAGTATGTGCAGATTTATGGGTATATTTTTATTGGTTGAATGACGCATTAGTTTAGATTTTTATCATTTATAACAAAATTGTCTTAACTACAGCTGTTAGTTTATATAGAGAGAGGAAAAGTTGAAGCATGTCGCTGTGGTTTGTGCGAATTAATGAGGAGAAAAGTTTGGAACGGGCCGTTAAAATGGCGCTTTCCATTTATTTGCTCGTCTCACTTTCCAGCAAACGATCATTGCAAAACAGATTTAAATTTAGATTTTGGGCTGCAGTCCAGTCTGTCTTCTGTCTCCTTCCACACATATCGAATTTCAGCCTGGCCCCTTTGATTACTGAACACACACGATGATCTTTATATTTAAATAACGTTAATGGATCATACATTTTACATATATCACATTCTTGTCATATTTTCATTATATTCAAATATTAACCTTTGCCAAAACGAACAACTTCAATTCCGTCATTGCTTAAAAAATAATCGGACTGAAAAGTCAGACGAGCCAACAAACAGAATTTAATGAGAAATGTTTCTCGTAAAAAAATTAACAATAGACACAGAAAAAGACGTCATTCAAAATATCTCACGCAACATTTAGTAGACGGATAGTTCAAAATTTTAATAAATTTATCAAATGAATTGATTTATACGAAGCTTTCGAGGCTATCTATACATTGATGATTATATAGTAAATTGATTAGATATTTTTTAGATCATATTTATAATAATACATACATACATACATGTATAGTGTAGACAATGTTTGTTAACGATCATCAATTTACTATAGATTTTTAAGATGATTCTATTAATTCGTTGTTGCGACCCAAAATATTTGATTTGGGATAAAATTTTAAGTAACCTTACTATTAACAGATTTTAATTTTTTAATAAAGGGTTCAAAAAATATGATTCTTGTCTTCCTGAAAATATCCTCAAAAACAAAAATTAAGCCGTTTTCAAAAGACGAAAATGTAAAAAGTGAATAATTTTAATAGATAGTCTTAAAAACGAATGTGTTTGGTTAACAAAAATCCACTACATACAATATGGACTAGTTTATTTTGAAACCAAATTTTCAATGGCTAACATTTAAGGATTTTTCAATCAAACTCAAGCCCAAAGTTTCCAATCAATCTCAAAGCCCCTGGTTTTTGTACAAAATCAAGTTAAACTATACTCAACTAATACTTTTAGAATATAAATACATCCTAACAACTATTGCAATAAATAAAAACTAAAATAAAGTTTATTTAAAAAAGTGAATTTCACCCAACACGTGTGAGGTTTTTTTTATTAGAAGCGATTTTTTAATATGTTAATAAAATAGGTTTTTCGTAGAAATCAACTATTGAAATTGCAACTGCTAAATTACCCGAATCTTGTGATGTAGCTTATATTTTTAAAAGCATATTGCAATAATAAAATTCCAATATTAGATTTACACCCACAACTTTTCATTCGGCTTTACAAATTAAGCTACCCACGCACCCTCATACAAATTATACATATTCGTCCTTCATAGCGATATTTTTAGTCTATAAAATAATCATATATTATTGACGCTGATCATAATACACTAAAAACAACCGTTAGAAAAGTGTGTATGCAAATAACCCTGAAAGCGAATGAAGATTGGCCCATGTCCAAATAGAAAGCCAGAGATAGGCAGGAAGAAGAAAGAGAGTCAAATATATTATTTTTTAGCCGCCATTGTAGCATATTTTGAAATATGTTTGTGTTGTAATTTTATTTATAGCGAGATGTCTTCCAACAACAAGTGGTTGTCGAATATTTTTTAATAAACTAATATAATGCGTGTTTGTTAAACAAATTATATATGTCATTTTTTAAAATGTGTGTTATTTTTATGTTGTATATACAGTTCACTCAATCGTCAGTGTTACCAGATGGAAGAATGATATTTTATATAATTATTTAACCACAATTAATACATATTTAAAATATATAATAATAACAGTATTAGACCGCCTCATATTCATGTTTTTCGATGCTATATTATTGTATCCAGTCTTGCAACAAACACGTGCTTCATTTAAATGATTCTGACTGTAAGAAACACTATATTATATTGGAAATTCGTTTGTGTTCCAAATGTTTGAAGTTCAGAAAATGTTCATTCAAAAACATCATTTAAACTATTAAATTAGACGTTTTAAAAATAGTAAAATAGTCCTATTTGATCGACAACTAATGTTGATTCATCTATTATCTATAACACATTTAATATATCTGTCAATAGAAGGTATTTAGTCGCAAACTGCTATATTTTATAAATAATATTGAAACGGAGTGACGCATGACAAGCAGTGTTACCTTATGAAACAATAATATTTTATTACAATTAATAAATATCTAAAATCTCGAAACGGGTATTTTAATGATAATAATATTAAATTAATTTAAAAATAATATTAGATATATCGATAATAAATGAAAATTCTAAAAAAACAGTATTTATTGAGAAACTCGCTTTTTAAATATCGTGATGAGTGTTGTCATCATATGAAAACCGTATTAAATTATTTTTTAAAAAAATTCAAACTTCTTCTTATTGCAAAAATAAACAACTTTTAAACAAAAATTTACCCGTCCTATTAAAAAATTAATTATCTATAAAATTCCCCTAGTATTGTATATTTATTTATGGGGTCGACGACATCTAAAGATGCGATCGAACCTATAAAATTAGATTATTCAATCTATTACAAATAGACCAAGTAGCACAAGTTATTCGTAAGTGTCACATGTTTTAAAAACAATAAAATTATGACTAGTTTAATTGAGTTAATTGTGATAGATTGACTCACCCTTATCGTGTGGATTTTCGCGTGCTTTTTTTTGTAGTTTCACTTTGAATTATTCATTTAATAATATAACAGAACTTGTGTAACTTGTTACCCTTTAGTTAGAGTAATATTTCATGTCGTTTGAATGGATAACGGATTCGTTAAACGGTGTTTGAGATTCGGGAAGTGGATGATTGGGACACGCGGCCTCGACTTGGATCTGGACAGACCCGGACGATGCACAGCCATCGCCCGGACTCATCCAGGGGTGGCTTTTTATCAATTCAATATATATCATCTAAATATATTCATAAAAAAATATTCATTCATAAAATACATTTACCAAAAAATTTTAAAAAAATCAAATAACATATGTTAAATCAAAAAAAATATTTACTACATCAAATTAAGCTATTCTTAATCAATATTTTTATATAATATTTAAATGTTATACTTTATTTTTCATAAACTCATACATACTCCACCCGTTGTGATCCAAAATAAGGTGTAGTACAGTTGGGACTATTTCTGGACAGCAGACGCGTAAACTAGAAGCTCCGATACTTGCGATACACGCATATAAATAAATATATATATAGTTTTAATAGGACATTTCCCATATTCATAGATTAATTGGTAATTTTATCAATATATCATTATTTAAAAAAAATGGTCGGTTTTAACGACATATATTATATATATTACCCATACACTAATTACCTCATTGATATGGAATAATATTAACAACAAATGTTTTTATGTAATTTCCTGGATTATTTATTGTTTAAAACAGCGATTTCGAAATCGAAACTGGGATTTCTAACTGTAATATTTAAAAAATAATGTTGCATTTTAATTGATACATTTTATAACTACCTATTTTTTACGATAAAAAGATAATTTAATAAATGTGTATATATATATTTTTATAATAATAAAAATTACTATAAACAATTTTCTTTCATATGTACCCAGAAATCAACATGATTAACAAACCTGTATAGCTTAAAAAACATATTTATTATTATTATATGTTTTTACTTTATATTTATTACATACCATATATTAAAAGAAAACATATTTTAAGGGATGGTATGGTATTGCCAAAATATAACTAAATAATTAATTGATTTTTTCTCTTATTTATATTATTTATATTTACTTATATGATTTTGTCTATATACTTATTTATATGATTTTGTCTTATTTATATTATTTATAATATCACAATTTGGGTAACCTGTTAGTGTAAAAAAAATGTACACGCTACTAAAAATAACCTGTTGTCATTCCATATTAATATGAAATACAAATGACTGTGTGTGTGGTTTACACGACTCCCAAATTGTGTAATTATTTTTTTATTATAAAGGTAACCTTCCCTTTTAATATTGTCAATGTTTAAAAGTATACATATTTCAATTGGATCTAAAAGAGACTATGCAATTGAGACGTAATTCAATTGTCTATATACACATTATTATGAAATAATATTAATATATTGTGGATTTATTTTCGTACTTAAATCTTCGTTTTATAAAAACGATTTCAGAACATCTGTCTTGGAAAATATAGTCAGTCAAAGCCAATCGATAGTCATAAACTAGTTCTTTGGCCGAAATAGCATCACTTGTATATCTTGCATACATCATTATGTAAATTTGTATACTTTGGCAAAGATTCTGCATTAAAAAACTGCAACTACCGGGGTGAATGTTTCATGTAAAATTTATAATTAAACATACCTGTACGTGAAAATATATATGTATATATTTAAAAAAAATCATAAATATAAATAAGCGTATATTTTAGTAGATACCATCATCAGTTCTAAAATAGACTAGGTGTTAGACAGACGACATGATCTAAAAACATTCCGCAAATGAATCTGTCTACATCACAAATGAATATAAAAAATAATCAATTCAAAAGCTTAGATAGCTAATACTAGTAGTTTATTTATTTTTTTAAAAATATCATTAATTTTATATAAAAATTAGTTATGGTGTATAATGATTTGCAAATAAAATATGTATATTAATATTCATTTGTACATTTGTATTCACATGTAATTAAAATATTTATACTTTTAATTATTGAAAATATTTTAAGACGAAATAGTCAATAGTCAAATTATAAGTAAATAATGGTTTAATATATTATAGTTAAATATAATATACCATTTGGCTACATGCATTAATTTTTATATCGGATTTATAGTTTTTTTAAGCATAGATCAAGAGGGTTTATTTTTTTTAGCATATAGAAATTTCATTACACTAACAGATGATTACATTTTAAATTTATTTATTAAAAATTTGTGACCTTCCCTTAAACTGTTCTAGTTACTAAAAATCCACCCTCCATCTATACACATTATGAATATGCCAATATAATATAATAATATAAGTTTATATCCCATATTCATAAATAATTTATTATAATTATTGTGTGATTCTCAACAGAGCAATTAGTAAATTTAATAAATTTGCGGAATATATAAATGTCGACATTAAAATATGCCCAGTGATCGCATAATATTTGTATAATATGGTCGAAATGCACATTGCATGTTTCGAATTGATGAAAATCAAAACGTTTGTCCAGTTTAATTACGCCAAGTACAATTTCCGGGTAATTTAACATCGTCGTTTACGAGACATCGTTAAAGCTATATTCAAAAGCTACAAGACATTTATGCTTCGTTATACTTTGTACCGAGTCAATTTGAATTCAACACAAAAGTTCTGCCGGATCATTATAAAGATTAAAATACGACATGAATGCCTCATATATAAAGCTATTAATTTAACTCACTGCACTTTTACACATAAAATGTAAGACGTTTTGCTTCCTTGAACGTTTCCCTTTTGTAAACAGTCAGACTGAACACGAACTTATGTAAAGGGAAACAAACATCTTGTACAGAAATAATGTCTAACTTTTGTATACGATGAAAAAATAACAACAGAAAATTCACTTCACACAATTGTTTGTTGAAAGTAAAGGAAGTCTTTTAGTTTAATTTATTAAAGTGATGAAATTTAAATAGGAGTAGATTTAAGTGTCATTTAAGTTTGTCTGACCTTAAAAAACATAAAAATAAAGTTTTAAAATCAAAATAAATAGTTTTTGTTTTCATTTTTTCTTCCTAATCCAAACGGTAATATTTGGGAAAACAAGGAGTTCAAATCCTGAAAAAATACAGAATTCAATCATGCAGAATATATCCCCATTTCTTATAGCTTATTATATTCCGGATATTTTTAGGCTTAAATAGTTTGATCCATTATATGTAAAATATTTAACACCAAGAATCCTTTATATATTATTGACATTATTATTTTTAATCATCAAAATGCTTCTTTTTTTGGTCTCAATTGGTCACACATAAACATACGTTTTCTATTACGTGTATACTAGATTAAAGTGAATTAAATTGAAAATAATAAATCTTCTTGTTACATCAACCACAACGCATAAAGTAGAAGATGCAAGATTTGAACCTGCATCTTCTGGTTTACACCCAGCTCTTGCGGATTGTTTAAATTTAATACAGTTTAATCCAATATTTTATATGTCCTGATCAGTTAAAACTTAAATATTAGTAATATGTTCCTTAATATGCACATTGCTCCTTAAGTTAGGCAATCTGCCTATGTCATTTAATATTATGATAAGATATTTAAATAACACAATTAATGCAAGTACTCATATATAACAGATAATTATAACGTGAATTGATTTAAAAAATACGTATATATATAGCATGTTTATATAGTAAAACCCTCCTATCCTTAGCTTACTTAATGGCTGGTTAAAGAGTGCGAGTTACTGTCATGAGCAAGTAGCTGTCGTAGGCGAGTAACTCGCACTGTTTTATATCCCCATTAGAGCCGGTGAAGGTTGATTTATTATATAGTTATTTTATTAATATTGACGTCATATAATATTATTGAATTGTGTGGTTTATCTTGCTATAAAGCCACGTTTATATGGGTCCAGCCAATATACGAACCGACCGCACTACTTTATTTACATACGTTTATAAATTTACGACCTCATATTGCACACCGTCATATTCTCAATATTATGCATCTTACTTCTTTATAATATTATATAACTCCTTGCAAATTGTATACGTAGCTTTATTCTATTTCATAAATTATATTATTTATAATAGATAATAGTGTGTATGTCAGTATTTTGATCGATGCATGTCGTCTTCTAATATCACCATATTAAACTTTAGTCTCACCGTCAATATAACCTCGCATCTAATCCTCAAAGCTTCATGAATTTGATTAAAATCATCAATATCATAACCAAAGTTTTACACACTTTAACGATCTTATGCCGAAGCATGCAAATAATATCGTAAACTTTACCAGACAGCTTTAATTTGCTTGTTTATTGGGTGGTGATTTTTACGTTCGTCAAACTGGGAATACTCAAATTAAGTTCAGTAATCAAATTGGACTGATATTCATGAATATAATAGTATTTTGATAAACCTTAGTGATATCACAACACTTAGCAGGCTTGGCTGTCGAGGCATTCCAGCTTCAAGTAACGTCAGATGCAATTATTAGAAACCTCAATATCACGTCACATTTACTACTCTACAATATTAATAAGTCTTCGTTATATTTAATTCAAGATGAAATTTATTATGTATGGGAAAATTTCGTGGATCAACCCATGGATAGAGATATATATATATATATATATATATATATATATATATATATATATATATATATATATATATATATATATATATATATATATATATATATATATATATATATATATATATATATATATATAGTTATATATATATATATATATATATATATATATATATATATGAAACTAAAAGCTCATATATTGAAGTAATCGTAATCGATCGATTGAATCCTACTTTAAATTTACTATATTCTGATGAGAAATCTATTTTACTGTGACTACTTTACTGTGATTTACTGATTTTGAAATCGAATAATAATGTGTTAAAAGATAACATATCGGTGATCTTATATAGCTGTAATAAATTGTACTAAAATCACCAATCTTATAATAATATTTAATAAATACTATAATGGTATAATCGAATGCATTAGTCGGGTTATAGACGTCGAATTGGTTTAGATTTATTGTTTGATCCATAAAAATTACTCTAACAATATTATATAAGAGTTTTAATGTGAGTTGGTGTGAAAAATATGAGAGTTAAGTTTAGACAGTCTCCGTCACAGGATTAATCCTATATCAACTTTGATACCTAACTCTGGTAAAATATGAAAGAATTTCTAATATTATATTATTATATAACGTATAAGAATACGCTTTAATGGCTTGTTCTGTTTGCATCAATGTGAAGAATGATCTTAAACAAATAAAACTATTCCCATTTGTATAATCTAGCCATATAATCCATTTGATTAATTGTATCTATGGCAATAGAATCTGGATTCTTATTAAAATGTCTTTATCATTGGGGTCGTTCTTGGGGTATAAGCTCGAGAATGGAGTGAAATTGTGAGTTGGTAAGGGTAATAAAGAGGTTATATTATCGCAGGAACACTAACTGCATCATGTGCCTTATAAATTTGACTACCACACTATATGAGTCCACTGAAGTCATATGTATTTCAGGACCAACCGTAGTTATTTCACTACACCCTGTGTTAATTATTACCTCTGAAAATCATACAACTGAGATTTGAAGCATTAAGATACCTATTTGTTATTTACTTTAAAAGTATCAGAAGCGGTTATTGATGATAAGCAGAAACTATTTAAAAATATTTATAATATATTTTTTGTTTTTAAAACATCGAAAGGTATGAAAAAAATTATATTCACCAAATTTTTATATACCCAATTACGACCAATGAAGACTTTTTCTACCCGATGGCCATATTTAGGGGATTATTTTTATATATATATATATATATATATATATATATATATATATATATATATATATATATATATATATATATATATATATATATATATATATATATATATTTATATCACACGATTATTTGTTTTCAGGTTTTTATGAAATATCTATTTATTTGCATATTACCGCTCATAAGAGCTTTTTTTACAGACAAGACAAAAAAAATAATAGTATTATATAAAAATGTATGTATAAAAAGAATATTTTTTTATAAAGAAATTTGAAAGAAATATTTAAAAGAGAAAGAAAGAAAATTTTGAAAGAATTATTTAAAAATATTTTTTCCTTTTTAATTCAATTAGAATACACTTCATTCTTGTAAGCCACATTATAATGGTGATGGATATTGTTCCAATAGTGATTTTTCTCGAACGACTTGTGAATCGTAATAGAATGATGTAAGCATCTTTCAGGAAGAGACTGTCTTGAATAATTCAGTATTCGGTCGCATTTTCAATGAAATTTCGCAAACCTTACTTGATTTTAAATCGAATCGGAATCTGTAACAGACTCAATTTGCCCATTTTGAAACTGTGACACTTTTAACACTAAAATCATTTAATTTTAATCAATATACTGACATCTGTTGATTTCCAATTAGAATAATAATAATTTTAAAAAATCTTTATATTACCAAATAATATTTAGGATATTTTATTCCATACTGAAATTTTATTCCGTATCAAAGATTTGTTATTTCAGGCCGAAAACAAAAGTTTTACATGAATATTTGCATTTTTCTCGCAGAAAACTCAAACTACCCCACTAAAGGAAAAACTTTCAGGTAAAGTTTATTTATTTAGTTTTCAATCATTATTTTTTTTAACAAATGCTTTTTTTACTTTATTAATATTTCTAAAGAAATGCCAGTTCTGGATATGAATCTTTAATAAATGTGGCCTTTATCTGGTAATAATAAATGTGGATGGTTTATTTGACTAATAGGGGAAAAAATCATACCTGATATTTCACGCCCTATTTTTATCACATTTAGAGCCGTTTCGTAGTTAAATAATGAATGTAGTCTATTTGAATAGTATTCAAATCACGATTCGTTAACTGAATGACAGCCAAACTATTTACAAATTGACGGACATCGTGTCATGTTTATTGAAAGTGGTCAATATGAATATGTACAGATAACGTTTCATTACATTTTAATACCCAGTAATACTGCTTTATTGCGTTCTATAATACACAACATAATTATGTGTTAGTAGGAAATTTGGTATATGCTCGTTTATTGCAATAAATTCTCGGAACAAATTAATTTATATTATAGTATGAAAGATATTTAATTGTAAACTAACTTTAAATCTGCATAAACCATTGTCATGGGTTCAAATCCCGCTAAAGTAAAAAAATATTAATCTGTTATTACGACTGGGAAATCGGGAATAATATTAATAAAATTCCAATCGATCGTCTTGATCCAGGCTTACTCTGGTTTCCTGTATTGTAAGGTAAATACTGATTATTAAGTCGGTAACCTGTGTAACTAGTAATAGTTAAGATCACCGATATACAGTGAATAAACACGTTGTTGTGTCTAAAAAACAATTTTTCGATGTCACCAAATCATTATAATTTAAACGTGATTTGATTTTAATCTAATATTGTATTTATTCATTTATGAGAATATTAAAAATCACAATATATTGATTTATTTTTTATTTAAATAAATAAATATAATATAAATGTGTACATAGATACGCTTACTTTACATAAAATATCACTCCACTTATGACTAGAAAGCGTTCAATGTGTTTAGAGCCAGAGAAAAATATATTATTTACAACTAAATAGTTAGTCAGGAAGCATTCAAACTATATAAAAATATTTATTATTAATAGTTTCTGATTTCACAAAAAAAATAAAAATATTACAATCACGATTTTGATATTTGTGAGCTTTTGAATAAACTTAATGGCTAATTTTACAGATCTGTGTAGCCGCAGTGATTTTCCACATCGTTAACTGGATCGTCGTCGTCTGTTCCTGTAATAACCTGAAGTACTCTGAAGGATTTCGATTGTCTTGGTGGAGCTTCCAAGTTGACCTTATGATAGACGACTCTGAAATTTCAAAGTTGCTGTTAAACTTTCACATTATAATGAGGTTCGAGAAGCGAAACATGCACAGATTAGTTTTCGTAAAATAATACTTTTTATTTAATAAGCAATATATTTTCCCCGCACAGCATGGCTAACTTGATGTATTAAAAATCTACTAAGCCACACATTAACATGATATTTGAGAATATTCTTAGCTGGTGGATTGTTCATTTAATCGCCAAAGTGTTTCGTGAACATGCATTGGATATAATAGAACCATTGTTATTGGAAGTAAGCATTTTTGATTAACACATTTTTGTATTTATATATATATATATATATATTTTGCTCCAAAATATAAAGCTTTGTATTATCCAATTTAAACACTTAATAGTTCAAGACCTCTTATAGACCAGGATGGGGTCGCTCGGCTTTTATGTTCAATTTTGCTTGCTGTAAAGAAAGTAAAACAAATATATGTGATTCGGGAATACAACGGACAATGGTTGATGTTAAAGTGTCAAAAGAATTAAAATGAAATGTGTGAAAATTGTAAAATGGTCGAATTGAAATATTTCAAAATCAATTTGATTTATTTTACAATTCAATATGTGACAAAATTCAATTTCCTTGATAAAAGTGTAATGAGAGTGTGTGCGTGCGGTGCGTATACGAATAGCATTTTTACACCAAGCTCTATTCGTATATACACCAATACTATCAGCAAGACTCACTAAAACACTCTAATTACACTATTATATTGAATACTGCCTTGAATGTCATTAAAATTGTGGTGAGTGTCATGCTTTTTGACTTTGACAATAATGGGAAATTTTATTTGAAATCATCAATACCTCGGGGATGTCATGACAGGACTCGATGGCTCCATTTGAATGGGGATAATTCTAGTTTTGGGCTGTTGTGGCTGAAAGGTTGGCTGCTGTTCGTGTGGTGGAGGAGTACTTAACGATGATCCGTCCATGCGCATCATCTGCGGTTGTATCATTCTAATCTTGTGTTGGGGAACATTATTTCCTGGAGGAACAACTTGAGTCACTGTTTGCGGTTGTCCCTGCTGATTCATATCGATGATGATCCTCAACTGTGGCTGGTTGTGTCCTTGACCTTTTTGTTGATTTTTGTTTGCTTCCATCTGTATCGGTATTATCCTCGCCTGGCCACCGCTAGTTTGCTGCTGTAATGTATGCTGGAATATTTGATCATTGGAGCTGGGCATAGATGATATTTTTTCATTGTGAGCTTTGGGCAAAGTGTCGTAGGCCCTATTTTGAGTAACCCACGGAGGTTGAACATTTGAATTCGGCGATTGTACAAATTCCTTTGGAACGCTTCTTCTATTCTCTGGTGATTTCTGACACCATGCTGGTTGAGGAGTTGATTTTTCGGGGGATTGCTCTGAATCTCTCGATGTACTTCTTCTGCCTTCCATTGTTTTTTGACACCAAGGGGGAGGAGGTGCTGACTTATTTATATTATTTTCACCTCTGACCCACGGCAAATTATCTTTTGGAGCTTCAGTATTCCTCATTTGAAAAACTGGTTCATTATTAGACTGTATGGGTGTACTCTGTTCATTTGTATTTCTCAGTTTTTTCGGAGTCACTGGAATAGTCATATGTGTTTGATAACGAATTTCAGGACTTGTGACTTCTTCTGATTGATTGCCATGATTAAATTGAACTGGATTATTTATTTGTCTTTGAGGACTTGGAGATTTTACAAAAGCAGGTGCCTGTATTGGTTGTGAAATTGCTTGTGGCTGAACATTATTTGATTGATTCTGAGTTCTCCAAGGCGGGATAATTTGTTGTTGAACCTCTTGTTTATTATTATTATAAAATGGAGGATGAGCAGGAGGCGATTGTATTTCGATCCTTCCTATATCTGCGGGGCTTAATGGAGAAGTTATTCTTGCAGGTGAGTTCCTATATTCTTGTTGATTATTTTGAGGCATCGGAGAATATCTGACATCTTGTCTCATCGGTGAATTCCTTGCTTCTTGCCTCCATGGACTTGCCGGACTGGAAATAGGAGTGGGTGATTTTATACTACTTGTTTCTGTTGTTGGAGTAAAGCTTTGAGTGCTTGAAGTGGTGGTTGTAGTTGACGATACAGAGTCGTTTTCCCATGGAGAAACGGTAGAATTAAATCGAGAATCTTGGCGACTAAACATATCAGTCGATGGCGTCGAATTGGTGGATGGCTGTTGGTAATACATCTGAGGTGATGGGGAATTTAAAACATTATTCTGAGGATACTTAGGCTCCGGTTTCCATATGGGACTAGTCGATGGTGATTTCACATTACTACTCTGTTGTTGCTCATAAACTTGAGGCGATGGTTGCGCTGGTCTTTGAGAAAACTGTTGGGGAGATGGTCTCATCTGAGGTGGAGGTATTGGACTAGATGTGGGAGATTTTTCTGCAAACTTTGGAACAGGTCCTTGAGAAAGTCTATCTGCCATTTCGGATTCCCAGTGATACGGACTACGAGTTTTACGTAACATACTGATCGGATTTTCAGGAATAACAATTTCAGGCCTCTCTCCTTCGCTTACTGTTTTTACTGGTTTCGCGACATTTATTACAAGTGCCGGAGGTGGTGGTGGTCCTGGGGGCGGAGGTGGAGGTGGTGGCACTGAAGATCCAGCAGGATAACCTCCTCCATTTACATTAGGTGGTCTATATTGACCATAATTATTGTCTTGTTCCTCCATTTGTTGTTGCTGCTTATTCAATCTTCGAGCCATACTCGGCGTCCTAATCTGTGACAAATCCAAACCACCAGGTGTATAAGTAAAGGGTTTCTTATCTTTGGTCATCATAGCGTTTTGCACACAAGCTGGAGGTTCTGCTCCGCATCTATTTTGGAAATTCTGAAACAAAAATACGTGTATGTATTTTCTAGCGGTGATTCACAGTGAAACGTTGAGAAAATGGTCTTAAAATAAGGAATGTATACTCACATCTCCGTGGTTGTTTTTAAAGCTAGGAATTCTTCCAGTATGAAGACCCATCATCGGGGGCGGGGGCGGTGGAGCACCCACGTTACTGAAAAATAACACAACCTTATATTATTATATTCATATTAAGAAACACATGTTATTTTGTGCGGGGGAAAATTAACAGAAATCCCAAAAAACATAAAATTATTAATAAGGAATGTAGCAGCGATTACTTGGCGTTCTATTTTGAATGTGTGATTTTCCGCTTCTAAATATCCATGACGCATTACAAGTGTTCGAGAAAAGATGCATGACTATTTTGAGATCAATTATATTATGTTTCATTAAAATAAATCAACATATGTTTTCAATTGAATTTCATTAAGATCCCAACATCGAAAAGTCACAATCATTACACGTTAATATTCGCACATATAAAATATTCAAAGGAAAATTCCACTCCAAAACATGATCCTGAATTATTAGCGACAATAATGATTCACCACCTGATCCTCTTCTCCCCAAAATAAGGGTGGTTGTGTCACATTATACCCTACGTTTAGTTGTGTCGAATATTATCATATACATATTTGCTATTTGATACGATTGAATATTGCAATGATGTCTAATATAAAAATATTCAATTTGTAAACTCAGCATTGGTCATGTCAAAGATTTATCCGACTTGTGACAGTTCAAATTAGAAAATGAAGTGTCTGAAAGGAATCAAATCATTCCTGAAAAATATAAATCTAGACCTACAGAGGGTGGACTTTTAATGAGTGTGTCAATACTTTAAGTGAAAGGATTTTTAATAGTAAATTACTTAATTAATTTCAAATTTTCGGTCACCTGTTAGTGGGTACCATATTTATTATATCGCTAATAATACTAAACCATTAATGTTCTTTATTAATTCAAAATAAATATGGTTGTTTCTTAACAAAACTATATAATTAGTTAAAGTTTTTTTTTTAAATATAATAATTAGGGCAACTTTACCTAGTAATGGGTATATTGATTAAAAGTCTACTTTTAATATTTAATTATAGATAAGAAATATAAAAAAATCTGTTATATGACTTCTATGAAAAAAATCTATTATTCTCCAGTACCTTGGAAAATTTTACTACATTAAATATTAAGAATATTTTTACTATCCAATTAAAATTGATTGAATTTAATTAATCAATGAAAAAAAACGAAAAAAGTCTATACATTTTTTAATCCGTGTTAAAACTCTCTTTTTTGAACATTGTAAATAATATAAAATAAATGTATAAATTGCATTATCATGTTCTGAATATCTTCTTATTTTTATATTAAAGTTTTCATGAAGCGAAGATAATATTTTTGGTTTAAAGTTGTATGATATTTCGTTTTCTATTTTGAATGAATTTGTTGTATTAAGAATTCACATTTGTTAGATTGTAGTGGAAAAAGTTCACAGACGGACATCAGAATCCATAAATAAAATATACTCATTTATTATTGTCGCTTTCGGTAGAGTTTATTTGTAGAGCAAACAAACAGTCGAACAGTCCATCGTGCGAATATAGTAAAGTTAAACAAATTAAAAGTTAAATCGCATGAAGCAGATTGGGAGGTTCACAAA
The DNA here is from genome assembly GCA_022606485.1 of Agraylea sexmaculata. Taxonomy (NCBI): domain Eukaryota; kingdom Metazoa; phylum Arthropoda; class Insecta; order Trichoptera; family Hydroptilidae; genus Agraylea; species Agraylea sexmaculata. Next base: position 165,684 of record JAGTTH010000317.1, on the reverse strand, counting down.
CGAGATTAAGTCGACCCAAAGCCTTTGACAAATGTCCTGTGCCACTCTTTCGGTCACTTTCTACAATTTCCGACGATTGCCTTTAATACAAAATAAACACACCGAAAAACAACGCACTTTTTAGCTTATACGAGATTGAGAGGCCAAACTTACTGCCTAACTTCTTTCTTATCGGGTTAACCTCGAGCACTTTGTACCATATTAAATTAAAACTTGCAACGAAACAAATACATGGGATAACTTTTCCGTATTTGGTTCGATACATCGGTTACCACAAATACTAACATTATTGACAATTAATCAGGTAAATTAAATAGAAGAAAAATATATGGTGGAAAATCAACGGCAATAGCAAAGTGATTTATTCTTATTTCTACTGTATTGATATAAAAAAATATATTATATATTCATATGCGCCTCGAGGGACTTTTTTTTACCCAACAACGTTTAAATTCATTGTATGTCGGTTATCTTAACTATTACTAGTTACACAGGTCACTGAATTAATATTCTCCTTAGTATTTAACATACAATCCAGGAAATCAAAGTAAACCTGGATCAAGTCAATCGATCGGAATTTTATTAATATCATTCCCGATCTTCCAGTTGTAATAACCGATCAAATCACTTTTTTTACTATAGCGGGATTTGAGCTCATGTCCACAGTATTTGTAGCCACGTGCCTCATCCACTGAGCTAATACGCAGGTAAATTGTTATGAAGTTATAAAAAAGCATTCTGATATTCTGCTTAGAAGCAGTAATTGTTAAAATATTTAGCGTTGCCGTTTGCTGACTTAAAGTTAAATATAATCAGAATAATAAATCTTCAAAATACATTAATATTTTAACAATGAAATAGAGAATGAATCAAAATTTATACTAAAAGCATGCTCTTAGACAAAGATTCTTGGATTAATTATACGATAATCGAATTAAAACCGTTATTTCATCCATAATGTACGAACAGAAAGGATGGTTTTATCGAGTCTTAATTGGCAAGCAAAAGTTGAAAACATTATTCGTATTACTAGTCTCTAGTAGTCCCAACCTCAATTAGTTTTATTTGTTGGCAATTTCGGTTCAACCAAAGGCAGACTTGTAAATTAATTTCAAAAACATACATACATACACATCTATTTACGTGTTTGGTCATCCTTTTCAAAACGCACACCCTCTCAATTTGTTTATTTTAATAACACTAGCCTGATTCTGTCAAACGTGGTTATTTTCAACATAGATAAGCAAAAAATTATCGTCGTGAATAAATAAGAAAAATCATTTAGTAGGTGACCTGGTCACGTCACAAAATATGCACTTAAAAATAGTATTATAATATATACAAATATAAAGTTCCAGTACTGATAATATATAATGAAATAAATCTGAAGAATCTCCTTAATATGCAAATTACAAACAAGGAAATCAGAGTAAACCTACACCAACGCTTGATTGGGATTTTATTAAAATCATTTCAGTTGCAATAACTCATATACATATTAAATTATATTTTTTCCAATTCGTGTAGGATCAATACCACCGATATATTAGCAGACCATACAATTGAATGTATAAATATCAAGATGGTCGGCCAAGCAAATGAGTTTGATTGAGTCACTGACATTTAGCGAGCTTAAACAATTTGTGTTGTGGTAGGTTTCAAACCTACGATTGGTTTGTTTTTTATTTGCATTCCTATTCCTTGAGCTAATATTCTGGTTTATAATCGAATACTGAAACGTATTTGTTAAATTATAAGCGAAATTATTAATAATTAATAACTAAATTCGAATATATTTGATAAATCCTATCAAAATACGAACAAATTCAAAATATAATTTATGTTATTCAATAGAATGCAATCAAAGTTATTTTAATGAAGCTCGATCCCAAACACCCACACAATAATGACAAATAAATACATAATGTGGACGAATTCGGAAGTACTGAGCACAGATGCCTTCAAGGTTGTAAACCAGGGCTTTTTAGCAAAATAAATATTATAATAATCCTTTGTCTTGATTAATCAATCGATTACATATTCTATCTTAAACTGATATTTTATAATATTATACCATTCGATAACCCTAACCGAGAAAACCCACGTAAAGTGATCAATTGTATTACACCACAAATGTTTTGAACATTGACAAAACATAACGCTATTCCAAGGTGATAAACTTGGCAATCCAACACCCATTTAAATGGTAATATGAGTATTTTGTCCATGGTTTTATATTATTCATGTATGCTTAATTGTTCGGATGTGACATAATAATATAAATGCAACCAAATATTTTATTCAATTTGAATACACCCACTACTCGTTTTAAAAGCAATCGATATCAATAACAGAATAATACGTGCTAATTTTTAAGAATATTATTATTTCGATTTGATCTTCCTATTTAATTATCAATACTCCTGAAATCAATAGGGGAAATACCTTCAACAAAAAAAAATTTCAATACATCTTACGTGGTTGTTAAACATGAGTCAAATGCCGAATTTGAGTAAATTTTTTGCGTAATAATAATATACCTCACTGAATAAGGGACTTCGAATTAGTTATTAAGGTGTGGCCTTTTAGTATAAAAACTTACTGTTATATTTACTAATGCGGTGTAAAAAGCCGTTTAGCAATATTTTCGGATAAAAGTGAAAATAACAACTAACTCAACTCAAACTAGTTCTACTTCTAGATTATTTTAATTGATGAAAACACATTCCTGTGTAACAAAATTAGCATTGTATATACTCCACTCACTCATTGGCATCCTTCCATAACGAAAACGACCTTAGTGATTCTCAATCGTTAAGACACTTCACACCTGATACTGAATCATTAATAAATCATTCAAAAATATATACTGAAAAATATGCCACATTTATTTTTCAAGTAACGATTTAAAAAAATGTATCTAGGAATATCAAAATCATGCTTATTCGTCTATTTAAATATTATTTTCAATCCAAAGTTTAACGTTTTGTAGTTCGTCGTCGATGTCAAAGAAGTCGTGGGCGGGTGGAAAAATTGCCGTGCGGGCGTGTATTTATGCACCGTCATAAAAATCTTAAAATTATCAATTCCAAAGCGCAAATAAAAAAAAAATGAGAATTTACCACGTGTAAAATTTTTAGACCTTATATTAATGAATATTTGAATTTCGATGCTGATTCTATTGTGGAAGTCGAATACCAGAGCGGGCGACAAATTGGGTCAGCGGGACAGATTAGAAGACGTGGGTTTGGGATCGATTAACTCACCTGTATTCAGCCATGGTATCCTTATGGAGCTGTTACACAAGCAGTAATCGGCTGAAGAAGTGGCGGTTGACGGCAAGCAATCCACAAGGAGACTAACAAGCGGCCGATCCCAAAATATCCAGCATCCGGAGCACGACACCGCGGAGACTCGGCTGTATTACTTATTGGTGTTGATTTCACACGTGAAACATAATGATGGAAGGTTAAAAGATGAGTGGTCCTGGTTAATGTAAGAGTAGTGTAAGTGTGTCACTGGTCCGAAGTGTCTTGGAGACACCGGCACTCCGACAGGTCGTCACGAGAGTAGTGGCCTGCCAAATGGAATGCCTCCACCTCTACGTGCTTGTCTAAGAATACACCTTCGACATGTTCCATAGAGCACAGCTGCACTGCTTGTTTATACTCTCAATGCAATCATGCATACTGTGAATCATTCTCCGATTATGAACATGTGCTTCATTCCTTTGTCCGAGGCCTTTTCAGTTTCAGCACAGGCCAAGGCCTCTTCGATCACAACACCGGTAAACCCTCTCAACAACGTTAAACTATATGAATTACCAGTCTAATAGCTCAGGGGATAAGACACAAAAATAGTCATGGGTGAAAATCATGGGAAAACAGGGATATTGATACTCAAAACTCCTCATAAAAATATTGTCGTCAATCGATACCCATTTTATTATTAATATCGTGACGCCTTCCCTCTTGACGGGAGTCCCTTTATAAGGGGTTGGCCAGGCCACCTTGGCCTTTACGGGAGAATATAGTAGAGATGGTTTCCCAGGCCACCACACAGCAATGAGTACTTAAGATCTAGTTTGCTAAGCTAGATCCAGCAAGTGACTCCGGTGCCGTGAATCGAACCCGGGAGTCTTCGCTCACGAATCCGTTACACTAACCACTGGGCCACAAGGCGGCTCCCCATTTTATATTCAATCAATAGAATTGAAACGGTTTCTTAAACTTGATATAATATATCGTTGGGATAATTGACACGTGTTATATGTCCATAAATATTAGTTTGAATAAAATAGCTTTTTAAAATTCACTATAACCAGCGTATATAAATAGGTCAGGGGATAAGGCGCGTGGCTACAAATACTCTGGTCATGGATTCAAATCCCGCTCAAGTCAGGTTTTTTTTAAATTGATTTGATCGGTTATTACGACTGGGAGATTGTAATAATATTAATAAAATCCCGATCGATCGTCTTGATCCAAGTTTATTCTGATTTCCTGTATTGTAAGGTAAATACTGAGGTGATTATTAAGTCGAGTAGAGCCGCTCTGTCGGTGACCTGTGTAACTAGTAATAGTTAAGATCACCGACAGACAATTAACACGTTGTTGTGTCTAAAAAACTCTCCAAAATAAAGGTGTATGCAAAATTACATCTTCTAGTCTCAAATTCCGAGGTGAATTTCTAATTTGACTGGGCTACAAGGCCACAAGTACAAGAGGCTTTAGAAATGTAAACTAAATGTATAAAAAATTTAACAACGACATTTATAGGTTCTAAATAGTGGACCATTATAGTAAGTATACGATTAATAGACAGTTTTCTCCACTTTGCAAAGATATATTATATCAGGATTAAAGAACCACTTCATTTATATTAATTTAATACTAAATGAGTTTCGATTATCGAAAATATTTTTAGTTAGGGTAGTGGTGACCGGTATAATGAGATATTTATTTTTTCGGGATTATTTGAATTGAATACACTTCAATTAAGTGTATTTAATATTTTAATCGGGCTCCTAATTTTAATACGAAATAATAGTTCTTCACATTAAACTAAAAAATATTGGGTACCTTCTCAGATCCCGGGTCAGTTGGACGTTGATTTAGATAATTGGTAAATCCTTATTCTGGACCAGATCTTCGTCTATTTGTTGCACTATAGAATAAGAATTCAATACTTAAACGCAGATCAAATAAACAAAAAAAAATCACATATTATCATTGCATAAATAATTTATTTATTTATTAAGTTAAAAACGTGTTTGGTTATTTTGATGTATTCCCATGTATCATAAAGTATTTCCATCACACTAACACTGAACTCATTGTTTACTTTTGCATACAACGGCCGTTGCCAAAAAGATACCATTCTTATTTCCATGGCATTCATGGAATCATAATATTTATTTTTGAATATCCTCGTCACTATACGCATAAACACGTCCATGAAGAAAAAAAGCTATCTGATGAAGAAAATTTCGCGGTGTTTGTATCTCTGCATTGACCGCCACCGCGTCTGTCTGGACTAGACAGGCATTTAAATTAAAAATATATGCAATGGCAACATTGTAAAGCAGAGCTGTAATTACAATGAATATCACCTGTAGTGTATACTGGCATAGAATTCAGCTCAGTCACTTATTCATCGGTCTGTTTCAAACTCTATTTCTGTCTGCTGTAGAACACGCGCACATCCACAAAATGTCTCTAGAACATAATTAAATCGAGATCTGGTGCCAAGGCAAGACACACAAAAATAATCATGCGTGAAAATCACGGGAAAACAGGGATATTGATTCTCAAAACTTCCCATAAAAATACTGTCGTCAATCGAAACCCATTTGATATTCAATCAATAGAATTGAAACGGTTTCTTAAACTTGATATAATATATCGTTGGGATAATAGACACGTGTTATATGTCCATAAATATTAGTTTGAAGAAAATAGCTTTTTAAAATTCACAATAAAACCAGCGTTTATAAATAGCTCAGGGGATAAGGCGCGTGGCTAGAAATACTGTGGTCATGGATTCAAATCCCGCTCAAGTCAAGATTTTTTTAAATTGATTTGATCGGTTATTACGACTGGGAGATCGGGAATAATATTAATAAAATCCCAATCGATCGTCTTGATCCAGTTTTACTCTGATTTCCTGGATTGAACCTGATACCACCAAAATAAAGGTGAATGCAAAATTACATCTTCTAGTCTCAAATTCCGAGGTGAATTTCTAATTTACTGGGCTACAAGGCCACAAGTACAACTGGGAGATCGAGAATAAAATTAATAAAATCCCGATCGAAATTTTTGATCCAGATTCACTCTGATTTCCTGGATTGTAAAGTAAATACTGAGTCGATGACCTGTGTAACTAATAATAGTTAAGATCACCGACAGACAATTAATTAACACGTTGTTGTGTCTAAAAAAAACAAATTTGTAGAAATCCTATGAAAAAATCTCCTCGAGGTGTATATAAATTTTTTTATTAATTATGGGTGGGTCTCTTCAAACAGTGAGCTACCTAACTCGAGAGTTATCCTTTAATTTTTGTGCAATCAAAAAATGGTTTGTACTAAAGCGATTGCAGGAAAATGCAGAACCTGCTTATATTTGACACTTTGAAGAAACCAACCGTTTGACTAATTACAAGATCATATCATACAAAAAAATAGAATAAATGTAAATATGTATACATAAAAATGTATGTGATGAAAAATTTTAATACTTGCTGAAATTAATAAAATATTACTTAAACTGCGCAATCCGTAAGTAATTAAAGACTCTATTAATTGATAATTTGAGTATTGTTTCGGAATAATAATAATTGATCTGTGGAGAATTGCCGAAGAAGTTAGAGTTGTGCAAATTGGAAAGATAATCAGAGAAGGCTGGCAATCTAACAAATTCGATAGTTTATAATTGGTCCGGGCTAATTGTCGAATAAGAGGTAATTTTAGAAAGGCCGAGTGTCCCAAAAGGACCTTAAAATAGACAAACTTTAGTCGTATTTAAATATCGAGGGCTTTGGGGAACTTTTAAGCGTTTCATTTTGTTGGTGTTTTGTATTTGAAGAACAAAATCAATTTATAAATAATATAATAATATTCATATTACCATATCTTTATTATTCTCTTGGTAGTGCTTACTATATTTATACAGTATGGTTTTGTTTAATCCAGCATCCAAAAGCGCACTAAAATTTTAGAGCTTTTATCAACATCAACTGAACAATCTCCAGAGATTCATTGTAAAAGGACAACTATATACTATATTTTATTGAAATGCTTTATAATTAAAACATTAAATATATAATAGTGTCTCTTTGGAGTCTAAAGTAATATTTAAACATATAAAAGTGAGAAAAATAAGTATGAAATGACAAAATACAATATTAAACGTTCCTAAAGGTTGTGATAAGGTATTGCATCAATTACGTGGAAATATATTAGGTTGGTTCACATTAAATTGCCGATTTTCGTTAAGTCGTAAATGAACCGCGCTTGAACACAGACGTGCGTTACGTTAAGCGATATTTTTTATTATTTTGATTCTTCGGTGTGTTGTGTTAGTATTGTTACATTTTTCGGTGATAATTTTTTTTTTTTATATTTTTAGTCCTTCATACAATATGGTCTTAACAAAAAATTTACGTATAGTTTTTTGTATGAATATAAACTTCAACACAACGCGGCAACGGCTACAAAAAAACATCAATTTAGCCTTTGGAACAGACACCACTAACGAAAGAACCGTTCGGCTTTTTTTCCAAATTTCGTTCTGGTGATACCAGCCTTGAAAATAACCCTCGTGGAAAACCACCATTTGTTGTTGAAAATGTGGAATTAAAAAATATTGTGAAATCTAATCCTCAAACAACCGTTCGTAAATACGCAGCAGACCTTGAAGTTTCTCATTCAACCATTTTTCGACATCTGGGTGCTATTAGAAAGGTGAAAAAATTGGATAAATGGGTGTGAATAGGCTCGGAATACTCTTACTCCACGACAACGCAAGACCGCATACAGACACAACTGACGATTTCAAAATTAAACATCGAAGTTCTTTCCCATCCTCCGTATTCACCAGACCTTTCGGCTACAGACTATCATTTTCATCAAGAGTTCTACAAAAGTGGAATTTATTCTTTGCCAAATCGTTGGCAAAAGACTGTTGATGTAAATGGTAAATACTTTGATTAATAAATATTTTTATATTCTTAAAAAAAAATGCATTTTTATTTGTTGTTAGAAATCGACAATTTCATATGAACCAACCTAATAACACTAGAATGATGAATACATCATGGAAGCCAATTGTTAAATGTAAATGATGTCCACTTTATCACAAAGCAAATCGTAATGCACTGGAAGTTAGTTATACTAGTTAGTGCTATTATCAATGGCCAACAATCACGAATTATAGAAATCTATCTAGTTTACATTATATACATTTCAAATTGCAATAATTTTAATTTTTCACCAATAATCATTTTGAATTGAAAACTTATTTCCCCATTCCGTTTATCAATACTTAAAAATAGTAAAAATATTTTTAAAAAATACATTAAATTTATGATATGACATAAATACATATTATCGGTCTTTTTAGGGTTAGTGTCAAAAAAAACCGGTTATACGTCAACAAGCCACGACTGCTTTTATTACCTGAGAGATTCTCGTTATTTCCTCATCAAAGTAAAGATTTTATAGTACTTTATTATACTTATTAACATAATTTTTAATTACATTCAATTGCTTAGTAAATACGTCTCGAGAACAATCAAAATGCCTTTCTTTAGTGGGCGGTGTTATAGCCAAGCGAAATTAGCTGGAAAAACAGCAATAATCACAGGATGCAATACGGGAATAGGCAAAGAAACTGTTCTGGATTTCTACAAAAGAGGTGATTAATTCAAATTAAAGATTTATCAGCTAAAACTAATTGATTATCAATTGCACAGGAGCCAAGATTGTGATGGCTTGCCGAGATGTTGAAAAAGCTAACGCAGCAATGGAAGAAGTCAAGAAAACTTGTGAAGGAATGGAAGGTGTTGGTGATATCACTGTCACAAAGTTGGACTTGAATTCACTTGCATCAGTCCGAGAATGTGCAAAACAACTCTTAGAGAAAGAAAATAATATAAATTTACTCATTAACAACGCCGGTGTAATGATGTGTCCTTTGGCAAGAACCGAAGATGGATTTGAAATGCAAATGGGAACCAATCATTTGGGTCATTTCCTCTTCACAATGCTTCTATTACCTCGCTTGATTAAATCTAACCCATCTCGTATCATCAATGTATCTTCGACAGCTCACAAACGTAAGTATTTTTGAAACCACAACCAGTGATTCCTCGCTGTTACATACCTTCTTGAATTGCTACTTTAATTGAGACAAGCTGTTTAGACAAGAGTTTTCATCATTTTGTTTGTTTTTTAGGTGGTGAGATTTTATTTGATGACATGAACTTCTTAAAAACACCATACAGTCCTATGCTTGCATATTCCCAAAGCAAACTAGCAAATGTTTTGTTTTCTGTAGAACTGGCAAAGAAACTAAAGGTAGTTTATTCTGATATTAATCAATAATTAAATACATGTATGTAATAAATAATTATTTTAGGAACATAATATTCAAGGTGTTAATGTATATTCGCTCCATCCTGGCGTGATTAAAACTGAATTGGGAAGACATTTAAACACAACACTCTTCCGAGGATTCTCTACCGTTTCCTATTTATTTAAATGGCTGATGAAAACTCCAGAGCAAGGAGCGCAAACAACTATTTATTGTGCCGTTGATGAGAAATGTGCTCATGAAACTGGACTGTATTATAGGTTTGTCTAATTTGGATTGTATATCACTGCTAAACTTCAATGTTTTATAATTGGCCATCTTTTCTGTTAGCGATTGTGCTCCTGCCAGTCCTTCCGACGCAGCTCAAAATCCTGAATCGGCCAAGCGTTTGTGGGATATTTCTTGGGATCTCGTCAAGTTGGAAGATTTCAATCCATTTAATAAGGAATGAATGCATTATTTTAAAAATGCACATTTATCTCTCATCACAATAACCAGTATTGTCTCAGGTGCTTAAAAGTATTACATATATAGTTATCTATTTTCATAACTCTATTATATTTATTACATAAATAAAATAATATCAAATAAATAACTTTTTTAAAGTTATTATACATATTATTGTATATTCCAGAACATGCATTTTTAGTCTATTAAAATATTATATTTCAATTTTATGTTATATTTTACACTTATTTAAAATAAACCATATTAAAATTCAATGTGTTTTTACTATGAAATTTAATTTGTGATTTTTTTTATATTCTCTATAAGAGATCTATTTAATATAATAGTTGTTTATACATATTGGGTAAAATTCATATGAAGTTTATAATACTGTGCGAACATAGTCTTGTGAAAATATCAAATTTCCCAATGTCTTTTATTTTTGAAAGCTAATTGAGACTGCCATTTAAAAATAGCATGTCGATGAAATAACTTATTCTCTAATAACTTGATGGTTATTGGGAAAACAAGAAATCCAGAGTTAAGTAAGTATTAACTAGAACATTCATTAGGACTTCAAGGAAGTTTTTTTGAAGCTGCAGAAAAAAAAAACAATTTATTTCATAATGTTCGGTCCATTATTATAGCCTACTTCTTTATGCATTATAAGGATAAAAATTTCCCTTCTTTTTTTTATTTATTTAAACATATTTTATTTTTTTCCAATTTTTATAAATGGAACAGTTCGTAGTGAACTTCAGACTATTTATACATCAGTTGTATTGGCCTCAAAAATGATAATAGATAAGTAATTATATTAGGATGTTAAAATATTATTCAAAAATCACATTAAGTTGATGTAGCCAAATTGCAAACGTTATCTATACAGAATGTATATAATAAAATATTTGCCCATTTTATTTTTGTATTATCATTGACACTTTCAACTTTATAATCTTTTTTATTTAAAATAGCTGCATATATCACAAAATATCTACGAAAATAAAATATGTTTTTCGTATCATATGAAAACAACGTGCACTGGTTGAAAGTGTTTGATAAACCAATATTTCGTTCAAGCACTATTACGATATCTGGATAATACTTTAATTTTTGTTATGAATTTTTAAAAACATGAAACATTAGCAAAGAGAATAATTTAATAAAAAAAGCCTTTGACTTCTACAAATACTAATATTGACCCAAGTTCGTGTAATCAATTCATATATACAGATTTAAATAAAAGAGGCAACTTATGAACAGTATAGAATATTGAGGATGAACTAAATTTAAAAAAAAAACAGGCCAGCCGATTTTCTAAAAGCGCACAATAATACATTTATAATTATAGAAGTTATTGTTATCATGCAAATACATACGTTATAAAGACAGTTATTTTTAATTTAGTAGTGGTGTTTGGTGAACCAACAATAAATTACATTTGATAATGCAAATATGTATATCAAGTAAAATGTATTAATTAAAACAATATCAATATATTTTAGTCATTCTTGCATTGGCAGTTCAAGTGAAAGAGTGGCATTTCAATTTAAACATAAGTAAACTAATTATATTCAATCAAGTTGAAGATTAAAGGTTACTTTCAGCAGTAGTAGTTTAAGATATTACTATGAATTCGTTGGTGAAAATTGTACAAGAGTAAGAAAAAAATTTTTTTTACTATAACTCGATTTGTATCTCAAATAAACTTCAGCCTCATTTAAATAAATTTCATTGATTACCTGAATACAATAGCATAAGATTCAAAATAAACTGTATAATTAAAATATAAAATTATTTGAAAGATTATATCAACTTTTAATTATGTGCATATGTATGTTTAATTCTAAATTGATTTTAATAAATTCTAGATTGCAGTCCATTCTATCCTGGAAATGGTACTACGGAGAATGTAAGACTGAAAAAAGACTAGATGGAAAAACTGTCATTATCACCGGTGCCAATACTGGGATTGGTAAAGAAACTGCTGTGGACTTATACAAAAGAGGTTATGGTGGTCTACAATTCTACTATGTTATTAGTTATTTTATATTGGTCAACGACTATGAATAATATCAAAATTGGATTGGATTTTGTTATTAGTTAAATGAACGTTTTAAATTATTTCAGGAGCCCGAGTAATTATAGCTTGTAGAAATAAATCAAAAGCCAAAGAAGCAATTGCAGATATTATAAAAGATACATCAACATACACATTGCGTTTTGGAACATTACAATTTATTCATTTAGATTTAAATTCAATGGCTTCAGTCAAAGTGTGTGCTAAAAAAATTCTTGAACAGGAGCCGAGAATTGATATTCTTATAAATAATGCCGGTGTCATGATGTCACCGCCCCAAATTACTAAAGATGGCTTTGAAGAACAATTCTCATCCAATTACATAGGTCATTTTTTATTTACGATAATGCTTCTGCCTCGCATCATTCAAACTAGGAATAGCAGAATTATTATACTGAGTTCTATAGCTCATTATAGTGAGTAATAAATAAATTAGATAATGATTCTTTCATTTAATATATGTACATGAAATTTATCAATTTCAATTCAGTTGGTCATCACCTCAACGAATACGATTTGAAGAACATAAATTCTTCTCATGGAGTTGCATCTATATATTGTCAATCAAAATTAGCCTGCCTTTTATTTGCCAAAGAACTAGTCAGAAGATTATCTGTAAATATTTCATCTTACTCCACAATTTTGTATAGCTTAAATAGTTTTCAAAATGATATTTTTTATGATTGATTCAGGCAAATAAAATTTCTGGGGTTAATGTTTATGCTGTACATCCCGGTGTCATCACAACGGAATTAGGAAGACACATATCCAGTACTTTTATAGCCAACGGCACGTGGATGTGGAACAATATTGGATACTACTTTTTGAAATCTCCAAGAAGCGGAGCTCAAACAACGATTTATTGTGCAGTAGATGAAGGTTGCGCAAATGAAACTGGATTATACTACTGGTAAAAATTTAATTTTAAAACAATTTTAAGTATTAATACTAAAAAATGTATATTACAGTGAATGTGCACCAGCTCAATCATCAGTCGAAAGTAATGATAAAGAAAAAGCAAAAAGACTATGGGAAACAACATGGAGGCAGCTTCAGATATCCAATAATTATGATCCATTTAATCAAAATTCCAACTTGGCTGAATTTACCAAATGATATTTTTATATGTGAATGGAAATTTATTTCTTAAATACTATTTATTTCTTTAATTAAATTCTTTTAAATACTAATTAATATATAAATCTAATAACAAAAGCTTATGTGGTTGTCATAATTAATTCCTGAACTCTTCTCGCCGGGAGATTTGAGTTCCAGTTACCGATAAAATGCTTTTTTATAATAATATGTACTACTTAAATAATTTTGTATCGAATAAATATAATAAATAGTTTTACAACACATACCAAATTCTCTGTCACAACAACATTGTGCCTTTTTAAGTAAACTCGTTGATTTTCCCCGATACACTACAACATGTTATAAGTTGTTTTTCAAATGACCGCAACAAATTTTCCTGTTCTTCCATGAGATCGGGTGACTACAAGAAGATTTGCCTCGTCATGTCCTGTAAATCACATACACAATATTTAAAAAAAATACACATTGGTATTGGAATGGTATTATTATTGTGAATACGTATGAGATCCGAACCACCGAGCTTTCACTGATAATTTGATCAAGTAATGTTTACGATACTCTCTAATCTATAAAAAAATGTTTTGTTTTCAAATTTTTGGAATAAAAAAAATTATCCATGGATATAAATAGTACTGTTCTTCAAAAAACAAAATTAAGTCATGGATTTTTCAGACACATTTTTATTTCTCCCCAAATTAAATATATTTTAATTAAATATGTTTTTATTCATTGTGATCAGAGATATGTTAAATTATTCTTTATTCATTAATGCGTAAAGTAGTTGGAAACAGACAACACGTGCGTTTTTATGGCGGGATTTTTTTAAAATATAATGCTATCCCGCCTTAAAAACGCACGTGATGTCTATTTACAATAACTTTACACATTGGTAGAACATGAAATAGATGTCGCACAGTTTCGATAGTGTGCCGCGAACGGAGTGTGACTGTGTCATAATTATTATTATATCAATGATTGATAAACCAAAGTTAATTAATGCCGTTAAACCTCATCGTTTGTTGTACGATGTGAAACATGCAGAACACAAGTCTCAGGAAAAGAGGGAGAACGTATGGAGACTGATTGGATTGGAGATGAATATGACCAGTAAATAAAACTATTGCTATCAAAACACGATATCATTGTTATTTTATATACTCAAAACATATATTAAACTGTTGTATATAATTATAATACCGAGTAGATTTGTGTTTGGGTAGTTTAAATACATATAAAATAACTATCATGATTTGACTACCACATGGGTGGCCAGTTACTGTCAATACAATATTTATTTTGACAGTATTTCCAGTTTTTATTAAAGATTAATATGTTTTAAGCATGAAAAACTCATAAATAGAGTATTCTATATTAATTTACCTAGTCTTTTTGAATTCTTGAATGAAATTGTGAAACTTGTCAACATTATTTGGTTATCCCTTTAATTGTATACACCAATTTGGATTATATAGATTTTTTACATTACTCCCAATTTAATGCTTGATGTTGTATTAAAAATGATTTACTAACCAAAGTTCAATGTTCACTGTTTCAAGTTTCGAACCACACTGAATGCTCTTTGATAAGCCGGCTTGTCGACTTTTACACAAGAATTTTCTAATTATAATCATATGATAATAGTTTCACAGCAAATTTAAGTGTAAACGGACACTTTGATTACCTGAAGCATTTAATTAAAAACCTTGGCTATTTCTTAAATAATACAGTCTTAGAACATAATTCCCAAATTACATTTAAAAGTCCAGTTAAACACGGTTAATATGAGATCGTTTGACATATTTTGTGTTAATAAATGGAAACACACGTTGTATTCAGGAACAATTTATTGATTTATATTAAATGATATTTTGTGATTTTTTACTTTAAACAGTCGAAACAGTTTATACTAAACTCATTTTAAAATTTACAATTATTGCACCTTTTTTATGTATGTATATAATTGATTTAACTCATCTGATCTCATAGAATTACATTATCCAATAGCCTGAGTCGTTATTTTAATAAAGTTAAATTTTAAATCAATTATTTCCTTGTTATGTAAAGCAACTATGTTCATATTTTGTAAAAATATAAATTATTTTGAATTCTCATAATTCTTATATTCTCTCGGTTTAATTATTTAACTCACTTTCCCAAAGTGTAAATCGAAAGGGAATATATTTTCTTTTTCTATTTATAGGTAAAAAAGCGAGATCACTTTGGTATATCTTACGTGGTGATTATATAAAACACGTGAAAGCAATTAAAACGAACAATACTAATGATAAACAAGCTTTAAAATTTGAATGGTCAAAACACATGGAGTTTTTAAAGCCGTACATTCATATTGGGACTTCTCCGAACGCACAGAAGAAGCTAAATGCAAAAAACAAATTATCTGAAAAATCTCATAAAAAAAAATCCCCTACTAAATGCAATGATAAACTTGCCGATGTGAAAAAATCCTCACCGTTACCGAAAACAAATGTGTGCGTCAATAAAATGAAGGATAATTCCAAGCGTACAAATAATGAAGAGTTAGACCCCATTGAGTCAATATTCTTAGCTCATGCCAAGGTCGCCAAAACATTCTCCATAAGAAGGCAGGCTGTGATAAAAATGAAATTAGCCGAACTGATGAATCAACACGAAATGGAAAATGCTGATGAAAAATCTGCTATGAAGTTCTACAACGCTGATAACCCAGATTACCTTAATTACTCAGCTTAAACACCTATTGTATATAAATGCATTGGAATATTAAGAATATTTTTTTTTAAGTTATGTCCTATTAATTTTTTACACACAGCATCTAAACAAAAATAAAATATATGCATAATAGCGACTTAATATTTTTATACATTACAGTTGTGCGTTTTTTAATACTCGATATTTTTTATACTACATTGAATGTATTTTTAAATCCTGTATAACGTTTGGGTTTCCTAGATGAAAGTTGCCGTAAAGATGTTTTATTGTTGGCCGACTTTTTATTAGTTTAACTAATCAACTAACTTTAAATGTACTGATACACGTGCAAGTTAATGGCATTCATGATTGCATGCAACGCCATTTATAAGTCAAGATATTCTAATTTTTATGATATAAGTCCTAAATTGAGAGAAAATTGCATGCAATTTAATTGCAAAATCTGTCACTTGCATGCAACTAATTGCGTATCAATACATTGAAACTCTTTACAGTACAAAGAAACCATTACTCAAGTGATGTATTCTAATAACACTAAGATAATTTTTACTATTGTAAAATGTGATGTTATCAATCAAACTGTGATGTTTAGTTTATAAAACCCGATGGTTGGATTTGTTGAAAAACCCTGCATTGGTTGTTAAATGTATTAAAAATAAAATACAAATTCTTATTTCATGTTATTTATTTGAAGAAATTTACATATATTAATCAATGTTGTAATATATGCGTGTCAATTATAAAGGAGTTCGAAACGCCAATTAAAATTAAAGTTACACAAATATGGGCTGATATAAAAAAATAAAAACAACACAAAATGTACATTCCTTGAATCTACAAACATATCTTATTCCACATTTCTCTAATGAAAGGAATGTATTGCGTAAGATATTATATTTACTGAAATCTTACAATTTAATGGTATCTTAAGACAATATTTCTTTGAATTGTTTTGTGAGATATTTTCACTAGTTCGTCTATGCTCAAGACTACTTATCGACGAAAAGTGCTTTACATATTGTAGAATATCGCTTAATCTTCAACACTTTCATTGTGATCCGATGCAGCGCCGTTGTCCTTGTTATCATGCGGAGTCGGTGATCTTGACTTTGACTTGCTCTTTTCTTTACTCAAAGAACGAGACCTCTCTCTGAAAATAATTTAAATTTATCAATCACACAATTATCATATACAACGAGCGCTAATGATAATGATTCTGGTGGAATGACTAAAATACCTGGAATTTCGAGGAGAGTGACGGCTATTTACAGATTTCGACCTTGAGCGGGATCTAGACCGAGAAGCCGGGGATGCAGAACGTTGCCTAAATACAAAGAACATACATGCAACATGCATAAACTAATATATAAGCATTGGTAATAAAAAAACATAATATAAGTGAAAATAAAATATAGCAACGGAATCATCTAGCTTTAAATAAAAAAAACAAACTATCACTTGGAAAGAAACTGAAATGAACTGAATATGAATTTTACAGGGAATCTAATTGTAAAATATAATTTAAGATCCAAACATACTTGGAACGGGATCTGGATTTGGCAGCTGGCGACTTGCTCTTGGGTCTTGTCTTCGAGTTAGACCGAGATCGGGATCGGCTGGAACGACGACTGCGAGACCTGATTTGTTTAAAAATTTAATTATTACACATTCGAAATAATAAAAGTATATTTATAGATTGTGGTAAAATAATTCAGAATGTTGTGTTGACAGCAAGGTATTTCAGCCCCGAAAGATGATAATAAATGTCATCATTATATACAGTTTTAATTAGATTGTGACGTTTATATAAGTTTACCTGGATCGAGAGCGAGAACGACGGCGAGAGCGGGACCTACTTCTGGAGCTTGACGACCGGGATCGACGGCCACTTCTTCCCCCACGTCTGTCTTCAATTAAACGCAGACGGCGACCATTCAATTCAGAATTATCCAACTTCTCGAGAGCATTTCTCATATCAGCCAAAGTGGCAAATTCAACAACTCTATAAAATTTAAAAAAAAAACAGTTAATATACATATAATTTTTTTAAAGTCCAAAAATAAATAATATAACAAACCCTTCATTCTTCCTTTGTTTATGAGCATCAGCATAGGTGACTTCTCCAGCTTGTCGCATGAAATCTTTCAAATCCTGTAAAAAACAATATGATAAGTATAACCGGTAAAAGAAGTGGACAGTTATTAAAATAATACAAAACTAAACATGTTCTCGATTGATGCAAAGTTTCACAAAAATGTGCATTAATAACATAGGACTTAATATGATTGAAAATTCACATTGATCAAGAACTGGATAATGATTGCACTCGTACCTTAGATGGATTATAGAGCACAATTAAAATTTTTATTCCCTTCGAATTGTTTAATGTTAAAGATAATTTTATTCAACATGACGGAAAGTACATCTCAAAAACCAAGACTGTGTGAAAATAATTCTGCACTAGCATTGACTTGACACATTATCATTGTCTCGATCCAACATTGAAGTCATCCTGAATCCAGATCACTCATCCTGGTCATTTCAATTGAATAATTGCCAATCACGACTAGTAGTATTCTGTTGATCTCAAGAGAATCCATGGTTGATATACTACGGCTTCTTTTAGTCCAGTATATTCCAAAAGACCAATATATAGATCTCCAGTTTGAAAATCCTAATGTAGTTGTTGAAGAATATCATGGGCTTATCCGGGCAATCTTTCTATATCCCATAGTTTGACTGAACATATCGATAAATCCAGAGTTGCGTTTGCAGTAAGTCATCGGTGTTTTGTTGAACATTGGGCATTGATTGAAATTTTATTTATTCCAGCTGGACTTCAATTTATCCCTCTTTGATTGTCCAATATATTACATGGATATGAATGCGAATCCTTAAGATGTCCGGATCACCCATAAAACGGTTTGTAATTCTCGAGGCGCCCGGTATTGTAATGTCTATGACTAGTGCAGAAAAAATTGTACAGCACTCAGAATTGGTTGTGAGAGTACGTCAATCTTTTAGGGAGTGAAAGTAATAGTTAAGTGACACAATTAAATAAAATGATTACTCGTTAAAAGTTGGCTGGGCCCGTGTGCGGTTACCTTCCGTCGGGGTCTGACAACATAAAGGAGTGGTCACAAGGCAATCGGGGTGGCGCCAGCACACCAGGGCCTAGTGGACTACCGGGAACTTCCAAAACCATGACACGACACCTCACCTTCCCTCAGGGACCTTATGAGGGTACCTCTAGCGGTAGTAGTGGTAGTGGGCTCTTTGAAAACAATATTTTTTCTGGTTTTTGTTTGAATAAATATTACAACAATAAAAATAACAATCATTTTTAATCGACCTACATTGGTGAAAACAAAATATGCATGCAAATGATTTCAAAAACAATCTAAGTAATTTCCAAAATGTCTGTCCATGGTTCGGTAATGGAAGCCTTGATGTAATAGATAATCCACTTCGCTTCTGGTATGCAACACGAGTTGTCTGTATCCTTGCCTCGGTAGATTTTCACGGGAAAACCTTATATTAATATCTTGATCACTCAATGCAGCTGAGATTTAAATCGATAATTGTCATCGTCCATCCTTCAGAGGATCCTCAATGTCGCTATATTGTTCTGACATATTTTATTTTACATAAATATATACTCATTTAACGATTTAGATGAATAATAGAATTTAAATTCGTAATACATATCTAAAAGTGAATGTGAATGATTTCCAAACTTGGAATAATATGCATATGAGAAAAGAATTTTTTTAAATGTCATGATGATTTGTACGCAATGCAGTTGTATTTGATTAATTTGAAAATAATTTGTATCTACAACATACCTGCCAGCTGATACGACTAGATAAATTTTCCACAATAAGTCGAAACTCGGTACGAGTAGGAGGTCCATACCTATAATTATTGAAAATATATTCAGTATAAAATTTAAATAAGCATATATAATATATCATAACCATGCATTAATTCTCATTGAATTTACTTTATTTGATTTTAAATTTAATTTAAAAAATTCATAGTATTGTTTATAATTAGGAATCGAACCTAATTTTCTTTCACAATCATAAACGCACACAAAATTGCGCTAAACAAAACTGATTTAAAATTGACAGAGCAGCCCAAATACGACACTGAATATAATGTTTTGGCAAAACTGATTGTGAAAATGAGAGAAGTGATATGAAAAATATATACTAAATTATATCTAAATAGTTTTGTAATTGCTTGTGTGTTTACACGGGATTTTTGCCATACTTGTCCCGGCTTCGAGCACGGCGAGGGGGTGGTGCCCCGTATCGCCCATAGTCGCGCCACATATCAGCCCCACGTGGTGTGCCACGGGCCCTCTCCACCGATACTCTGTAACAACATATACAACACACACACCTCAGATCTACGTTACAGAATAACGTCGTCGTTGACCACATAGTGGATTAGAGCAGTTCACTCCTCATTACTTGTGGCATGATCGAGCGGGTCCTCGAACAGTCCTATCATCGTGCGATGTCAAAGAGAGAATCATGACAAAGTAATACGGAGTGAGCTGCGATGAAATAAAAAGAGAAAATTATCCCCCAGGCTGCTCTCGATGGTTGAGTTGTCTCTTTGGGCCGCAAAAAAATGAAGTGGTAAAGCTATGCATTCTCACTTGTCTCCGTATCTTGGCGGTCTGCGCCAGTCTTCTCGAAAATCTCTGCGCCTCTCAATACCCCGGGCAGGTTCCACAACGATCCTGTCAACATAATATACAAAACCTCCTCTCAGCACCGTGACCCACTGGCGGCCTTCTTATGCTAAATGACTTTTTATATCGGGTTTGCAATTCAGTATTGAATGAAACACCAATTAGCTTTAGAGGCCCAAATTACAATCAAAGAACAGAGTAGGGGGATAAAAAATAATACAATAAAAAAGTAAAAAAAAAAAAAAATAATATTAAAATGTGAAAATGATCAAGCACAATGGGATATTAAATTTTGTAGTTCAAATGAAATGATAACCACCATATTTTGCAAAAAGATGTTTACTCTTATTGGTTAATTTTTAAAGTAATTAACAATAGATTAGAGAAAGTTACTTATGTAAAATATTTAAGCTTAAACTTCTTAAATAAAAATTCTTAAGACAGCTTGTTATTTCGTAATAGATTTTCAAAGATGATTACAACAACGATTCATACCTCTCTCCAAGAAGTTCTTTGCCATTTAGCTCATATACAGCATCATCAGCGTCACGATAATCCTCAAATTCCTAAAAAGAACAAGAACAAAATAATAACACGCAGATATAATAAATTAAAGTAATCTTGATAGTGAATAATATTAATCAGTAAGGTAAATTCGGCAGCAATGTAATTCAGACCCGAAAGATGAAAACATCATGTAAACTGTTATGCCGGCAAATCGAGCATGGCGTAATCCATCAATGACTTACCACAAATCCGTATCCGTTCTTGATGAGGATGTCCCTGGTCCTTCCGAATCCTTTGAAGAACTTCTCCAGGTCTCTCTCCCTGACGCCGAAGGGCAATCCTCCCACATAGACGCGGGATCCGACCATCCTGTAACATTCAACATGGCGACTCGTTAGTCGTTATCGGTGTCACTTGCAGATATCTGATGGACTGAAGGAATAGTGCAATGGCGGGGTCGCCCGTTAGTCGGTAGAGTAGAGCGGGTGTTGTCATCTGTACAGACTGACACGACCGTAAAGTGCAAAGCAGTGGTGAAGCCTTACCTGGATGAAGCTTGCTCTGTATACGTCTGTTACCGCGTGCTGACTACGCAGGAAGTGACCAGCACGGAAATACGACGCCTGGTGTTGCCATCACAGCGGCGTACATATGTTACCATGCGTACATATGTTACCATGCAAAACCAACTTTTATTTCAATATATACAGATCCTATTCAGAGAAAAATAGGTGTTTTGTATTATAATGTGAATAGAGACTTTAATACTTTCTGTAAAAAAAACTACAACAATTAACAATGTATTTTTAATATGTTTTATTATACTTCAAGTCTTGAACTCTCCACCTCTTGCTCCTCATTTATACTAATTCAAGTAGTATAGTATAAGTATATTTACTTATGCACACTATTATTAAATTACTGTTAACAAAAAAGAGGCAATTACAGAATGATTTGTAAATGTATTTTACAAATGATTTGTATATAAAATTGTGCATTGCCACTATATTCTAAATAAATCAGAAGTTTTGTCTACATTAATTTGAAAAAAAATGCTCATATTCTTAACAAACACATAATAAAAGTATAATTGTCACTAAAAATAAAATGTTTTTTTATTAGAGTGTGAAAATATGATTTATTTGAGCTTCTGTCTCCTTAAGCCTAAATGTTCACATTATTTTATTCCTTTAAATATATAATACTTGTAAAGTTACAACATTTTATAAAAAATCACATTTTTGTATAATTAATAAGCAAGAATATATTATTTTGACCACAAATGCATTAAAAATATTAGAAAAATTGCATTCACGCTCTGCGTCACACTTTGAGTGTCTCTTTGTGTAAGCATTTTATTGATTTTTTTTCAGTAAAAACTATCATCACTTATATTTAATATTATTAGAAAAATCACAGAATCATAGGAATTTTCACAGCGATGATTATAAGAATGTCTTTGCTAATTTTACATGTTCATGCAACGCAATTTTTTCTTCAAAAGAGTATCCGCAAAATGCATTGTACTATGAGGATGATGATTTTGAGGTTCTGGATCTCCACCTAATTTGATGAGGCACATCTTCAATGTTACTGCATACTTCCTGACAATTTTATCTAAAGCGAATAAGTGGTCATCTCTTGCACTGGGTATATGTTCTCTCATAAATCGTGCCAATCGAAGAATATATTCAGCATTATGACCCGTGGCTCCACTGGTTGTGGTGACTTGATGAGCAATTGAATCCAAGGGGGCTTCTCCCAACCATTGCTTGTTACCGGGTACCGCAATATAAACCAAGGTGACGATAGGTGCATGAGTTCCGATAGGGTGAAAAGACACTTTTTCAACTATATATCCACCCAATTTGCATTCTCTCTGTTCGAGATATGGTAAAGCCGCATCCCCATCGATTTCAAAAGCCCGTCCCCAAGTAACACCCTGCAACAATAAGGAAAAAAACATTAATTAATACTTTGCATTCCAAAGAAAATATAAAAAAATAATTAACATTTAATCTTTGTTGAAGTCAGATGAAAAGGTTATCAAGTCAACAAATGAGGTTAGTGAATTTCACTGTTTAAAGCAGTTTACACTGGCATAAATGGCAATATTTAAACAAACACTCTTTCAATATTTCAAATAAACAATAAAGTTGTGATCATATCATGTGAACATCAAAAAATCAGTTACAATTAAAAAAAGCTTTAACTTACATAAGTGTCTTCTACTAGAGTGGCAACACGACCTGGCTGAAAAATAAAAAAAAATAGATTAATATTTGAAAAACATTACATTTTAGTTTATATGAAAAGGAGATTAATTTATCTTCAACCAACTGAACAATTAAGAGTTTCAATCAATATTAATGATTATCTTGACTTTGTGCCAAAGAGTGCCAATATTTTAAGAATAAATTTAAAACAGTGAGCCTATAAAAATTATATGCTTAGAGTAATATGAGTCCAGTTCTAATAGGGAGGCATTGAACTTGAAAACATTATATCAGATTGTTAAAAAAAAAAATCCCGATTGATTGTCTCTCTACTCTGATTTCTTAGTTTTGTGAATAATGGGGCATTTATAAAGATGGGTTTATCAATTAATAATATTATTAATATTAATGAGAAAATTGACTCAGTCATAATATGATACATATATTATTTATTGAAGGTAAATAAAAAATGCACAGAACAAAGTAAATGTTTCAAAAGTACATCTGCTTCAAATACTGCCATATTCCAATGAGAAAATGTTGATAGTGTGTCGATAAAGAATAACGTCATAATGTCTACAGACAACATAAAACATGTCTCATTTCCAGACACAATCGATATTGCACGGAAGATTTCAGAATTGTATTTTTTTATTATAACATTATTTACTATAATATTATAAAATGTCTTAAATCAGAACAAAATAGGCGATTAAAAAGTATAATATACAAAATCACAATAATATGTATAATATACAAAAACACACTCACGTGATTTAATTATAACAAATATCGAGATCACGTTTTTATCTCCTGTCACGAGGAGTTAATACAAAAAATACACAATCACAAGATTCTGAGTGGAAAATTTTCCATTTCACACGACACCTATTTAGCTGTTATATTTCAGGACCTTTAACACGTGAGTTTTTGACTTTGTGCCAAATAGTTCCTCGCACGCGTAATATTTTAAGACTAAATTTAAAACAGCGAGCGGATAAAAATTATGTGTTTAGAATAATATGAGTCCAGTTCTAATGGGGAGGCATTGAACTTGGAAATATTATGTCAGGATGTTAAAGATACGAAATTACTATTGCGAAATATTTTTTTTTCGCAATAAATTATACATTTATAAGCGTAGTAGTGCGAGAGCCGCCATACATACAATTGCACGTTGTACGGCACCACTACACTCTCGCAAATACACAGATATCGACACCTTATAATGGTCTTACTAAACAAGCATATTAGTTCTATAAAACAGATTTATGAGTAAAAACCATACTAAATGCTATTATTTAAGAAAAAAATATCCATCATTACGACTGGGAGATTGAAAATACAATATTATAAAAAAATATCGACAAATTCTCTCTAATCTGATTTTTTGGAAATTAAAGTGAATTTGAGACATTGAGGGCCGAACCCTGTTTATTAAAATAACTTAAGTCCTTTAAATACAAATAATAGTGTGTATAAATTACTTTATAAATAAAATATTTTTTATGTAGAATTCTGCGGGTATTTTGAACAAGGAGAAATGTATTTATGTTTTTACATAAATAGGTAATAAATACTTGCTAGTATGAATAAAATAGTGCTAGTAGGTTTAGAAAAATCTTTTGATGCAATTCACCTAAGACTTAAAACATAATTTCTCGACAACAATTGTACTTTTACTACGAGTTACTTGGTATTAAAATTCGAACTTCAAACATTTCTATGAAACATGAAAATAATATTTAATTTTATGGTTTACGTCAATGGGTGAAAACATTGCCTACTAATAATAAACTTTAAAAAAAATAAGTTGAATGAAAACGTGTTATTGTGACGATTTTCTTATACAAGAAATATTAATAGGCAATCGGACTTAATTTTATAATTTGATTGATTTTTTCATTTATAAGCTGCTTGGATGATATTTATGTGCGTGAAAATAATATACACATATTTATTTATTAACACATGTATAAACAACAAAGGTTAGGTGTCGATTGATGTTTACTATAAGACTAACGAGTAATGATTTGATCTAATTAACGAATTGGTACTTCAGTTATCACAGCTTTATTAATATTATAAATGGAATTGTCAACACTAAGCGCGATTACAGATTGTATTGGAAATACATACTCTCAAAGATAAGCGCATAATCAGAAATGCTTCTTTATGTAAACATGTAGAAATATAAACGAATATTTTTTTTATATTCTTGACCTTTTTATATACTACATACATGTATTGATTTTCAAAGCTGACCATCAGCATTGTTGGCTTCTGATTTGAAACGATCTATTTTTGATCGGAGTCATTTGAAAAGCTAAGTCAATCACGAGGTCAAAGAATGTGAATATTGATTATATATTATCAAGGATTTGCGACGTATTTTTCTGAAATATTCATTGCTAACATTACTGGGTCAAGTTTACTCTCGGGTGTAATGAACTTGACTATTTTTTTTTTTGTAAACACATTTGTTACAAATCCAAAGAGACTCCTAGGATAAATTATTAAGAGTTTGTCTCGGAAAAGTAGGGCAGGAAGCTTTTGAAGAGACAAAAATAGCAAATGACGAGTGTTTACTGTATCAATTACCTTCAATTTGAGTCATATGATTTTATTTATTACGATCACTTAACATTGTCATTATTCAATGACAACGTCAAAGAAAAAAACTTCGATACGGATTCAGATTTTGTACAGTAAATTAATAATAAAATAAATGAACAAACGAGTTGTTTTTACAAGATACAAATACAAGGTGTACTTGAGTATCAATTGTCGGAATAAATTAGATATGGGTTAAAAACACTATACGGAACATCGATTATCGTTATGCTCCATTAAAATCTAAATATAAACAACATAAAAAAATGACAGTTCCTGAACATTAATTACGTCTAGATTGCAATATACGTTAGGGGTTCTTTGGACTTTTTTTCCATTAAAAAAGCAGTGAAACCTGATATTGTAATAATAGGGGATTTTTGCACACAGTATATTATGCGGTGGTTACATCTGCAAGAACAATTTACCTGGAAGTAGTCATTCTACTTTTTGTCTCCCTTTGCAAAGAGAATCTTAGCTGTGAAGCTGGAGAGACAGGCCGCAATACTCGATGATTAATTCATAAATTTTACGAAATATATTAATCATGCAAATTGCTCTGTGGTCGAAAATTCTAAAGGACATAATATTCACTCTATGTTACTGTGTATTTCGAAGAAAGAGTACAATTTTGGCCAATGTGAAACGAGGTCAATAAAAAGTTCTTTGTGAGCAGGGAGATTTTGATTACTCACCACAGGATGTATTAATAATCTGCATTTAAGCACACTTTGTTTGATCATGAGAAGAAAATATTTGTCTCTATACCAGTGATTTCATTTTAAGTTCATCAATTTTGTAACTGTATTATTTAAAACGGAAATCGTATAATAAATTTAAATTCAATAAGAAAAAAATATTAGAGTATGTACTAGAAAAAAAATCTTGCCCTAATTATAATTGAAATAAATAATTTAACAATTACACAATTTGGGTATCCTGTAAGCTACAGCCATTTTTATTTTGGATTAATATGAAATGTATAATCATAAGGGTGACCCAAACTGTTTTAATTTAAAAAAAAATGTTATATTTTTTTGCGATACAATACCTTCCCTTAAAATATTCTCAATATTTAAAAGCCTACGTATATGTATTTTACAAAAAGTAATTTATCAAAATGTATATTATATATTGAACAGTTCGAGGAGTTTCTGATGATAAAAAAATAAAATACTATGGAAGTTATGTCAAAAAAAAATCTTTGTATATTATATAATTGAAAATTCCAAAAAGGAAATGGAAAGAAGCACAAAAAATAAAACTATATGAAAAATAAGGAGAGCAAGATATAAATTAACAAAGAAGGATCGTTAATTATTATTAAACATTACATTGATTATTAAAATAGACTCGCGGTATATTTGATATCGATTCTCACGACCGAATCTTGGGTACTCTATATTTGTGCCTATGACGAAATCTCGTAATATAAAACTAAGTATCGTGCAAATAGAAATATGTAGAGTAAAACAATTGCGAGAAGAGAAATCAGAGCAAAAACTGCAAACGGCACACACAAAGAGAATGTCGTCTTTTACAATAAGCAAGTTCAAAGTGCGTGTACAAATATTATAATCAATTAAAGAAGATTTGTTGAACCTAAACAACCGGTTGTTGTTGTATCGATAAATTATTTTAATCTCGACAAATTGTTTATATTCCATTTCATCACACGTGAAATATGATATGCACACTTTGGTTTAAATAATATATTTGTATAGAAAGTGTATTCTGTTCTGTATTTTATTTTGAGCCAAACACCCGCATATCCACTATATTTTCCCCGCATATTGTTTTATCTCAAATGTACAAAATTTGAACGGTTTAAATAATACAAATTGATCGAATGGGGACTTAATTACAGTGAAAGTTCATATTATAAAATAACATATATAAATTAATATCTCAAGTTTACTAATTTAAGTAGTATCTTATTATGAAATTTAATTATACAAATCTATTTCAAATCTAAATAAAGAAAAAGGCCAAAGCTTTCGCCAAACCGCAAGTCGGTCATATATTTTTTTCCGCGACGGTAAATTATTGCAAAATTTGTGAAAAAAAAACATTAGTGTGGTTTTTAGCAGTAAAAGTTGGCGATTTGTCAATTTAAAATTTGGGCCAGATCTTCTGTTTTTAACAGAGGGTCATCAACATCAGTACAATAGTTTTTTTTCCTCATTCTCACTTTTCAATTAATTTACGCTTCGTTCCCATATTACTAAATTTTCCCATATTTATTTTTGGTCGTTATGAGAGGTTCGTCTGTAAAGTAATGGATTCCCAGGCATACGTCACCGTAAATACGATAGTAGAGTAACTTAGCTATTTTATTGTTAGTTAAAGCCTCGCCTGATCCTCGGGCGAAGCACTAATTAACCACAAACCGATCAAAAGTACAGCAAAGCAACTCTATTACCGTCTTTACGGTGTACTTTTACGACGACGCACGCCTAGGAATCCCAAGCTTTATCAATTACAAACAAAATAATGCCATGATCAGAACTTACCTTAAACTAATTTCAGTTTAGTATTGTAATAACTCGCGTGGGATTTAATGTATTGGGATTGTCCCAATTACCAATTCGCTAGATACTATTTTCTCATAAATAAACAATATAGTGGCCCACCCATTGGAATTATATTATGATTTAGATCGTTTACAACTATTTGAATGTGGGTTGAAAATACAAATATGTACTATACATAGATATCGTATGAGTGGCTAAATACGTGGGTAGTTCTAGTGGATCAAGTGGCCAAAAACATCAGTTACCTGGCAAATATTATACTGTAAACATCTCTCTTCATATCTTCAGTTATATTTCACAGTAAAATGGGTAAATCCATTGTTACTACATGTCATATGGACTCAAATATACACTCTCAGTTTTTACCCCTGACTACTTCTTAAAGATATTTAAAATATTATTGCGTTTTAATCGCCAAAGTATTGTCACAGCCACTATCAGTGGTCATTGGAAATGTGTTGAGTGAGGGAGACACACTTATGCCTTTATCGAATAGGAGAGAAGAGTGCAACAATACACGGGATAAACAAAATTACATGAAATTTTTATATGCAATGCGATATCTAACGTTTATATATATGCATAACATTAATTTTACTCACTATCCAATTTGAATAAGTAGAAAATTTATATTATAATAGATCTAGGCTCAGTTTTTACCACCGAGTATTTCTTTCAGATGTTTAATATATTATTGAGTTTTAATTGCCAAAGTATTGTCACAACCACTCTCAGGAGGCACTACAAATGTGTTGAGTGAGGGAGACACACTTATGCCTTTATCGAATATGAGAGAAGAGTGCAATAATACGGGTTTACACGATGAATGAATGTTTATATCTATGGTACTATAGTTGAAAAGGATTATTTAATAAAACAATATCCATTGTACATGCAATCTAAATAAGATATGATTGTTATTTATTGAATGATTGGAACCTACATAATCTAATAACGTGGGCGAGTGATATTTATGTTATTATATCAGTCAAGCGATAGTAATTTCAATCAACCTGTTCTTGCGAAGGCACACTTTTACTTTCCCAAATAAAAATAATATACAATTAAGATTGGTTAGGCATTTGGCTCTAAATGACAAGTGTATCAAGAATTTGATACCTTGTCGACATTTAATATGTAGTTTGTAATCGAGTAAGTTGTAGTACAAGCTACTGTATAATTTCTAGAAGTAACTGTACCTTTGGGGCCTCACCGAAGAAACCATTTCGAGAAGCACCTTCTTATAAATTATATGGATGTGTGATACTTTATACATAGTAATAGTAGTTTAAATAAACATAGTAAAAAATAAATAAACAACTTTGATTGGTGATATCGGACCATAATACGATACTATTTTATTCCGGTGTGACCTTTGGAAAAAAATGTTTAAAGTTTGATGTTTACTTTACAAACAATAATCTGCATTAATTGGAAGAAGCTTTTTAATTGGCGTATAGAAGTAAATAATAAAATGTGTGATATTTACTCTACACATTTATGAAGATGAATCTAAATTTCACCCCTTAATCGTAAGACTACACGCAAACCACCCTCTCATCTTTTATTGTTTTTAATAATAGTGCAATTTGTTTTACCTTTTCGTCTGTGCCTCTGTGCGTTGTGTTTCCCTGCCAAAATCTCCGAACGAATCCCTTAACGTGTCCAGTCATCGATCTTCTGAATTGAAATCCAGGATTCCAGCACAACGATCCGTATCCAAAGACCCAAACAGACTGTCTCTCTGTGTTCTCCATGTCGTTCTGCAGTCGACTTGATGAATTCATCGTGTATGGTTTTTCACAGCGGGGGATGAATTTCCTAAATGGAAGTGGTGTTCCTTATCAAGGATTATTAGTCAGCTTGATCGGTTGAAGGAACTCTGTGGCATTATATGCTGTGAAGATGAACACAGAGAGAGAGAGAGTGAGGAACAGGAGCAGCAGCAGGAGCACGGCCAGCACGACCAGGGACAGACAAACAGTGGCGGCAAGTGGGAGTGGATGTGACAGTCAGTACAGTGAGATGAACCGCGCATGCGCCTGCCCACGTGACGTGGCCTCAGCCAATCAGAGCGCGGCTGGTTCATTGATTACAGCTGATGCAACTGCACAATACTATTTCTGTCTGCACTCTCGGCCGCCTCATCGCCTGAAGCGCACACGTATCATGTTCAACAATCTACAATTAAACCACCCCATCAATAGTTAAACACTACCATCCCTTTCCAAGACCTTTAAATCACGTAGTTTTCCAAAAAACATAGTCGTTTGTACAACCCCTAACACCTATTTCCAATATTTTCAATTCAAATGTGGGTTTTCATTTGTTTCTCTCACAAACTGATGATGTCTATAAAGTAAATTGATTGCATCCTTACTACTTTTTAAAAATAATATCTGTAGGTTTTTCTTTAAATTCAATACTACAAACATGTATTTTAAAATATCAATTATGACCATGTATTTTTAAATCAATGTAAAATTTAGAGCTTTTTTAAATTAACTTCCTAATAAATTAGTCAATAATTGTCTAACTTTTGTATATTATGAATGTTCACTTATTGTGCTTATTTAAAAGAACATAAATATATGACACCACAAACTATTGTTTAAAGAAAAACACAGAAAAAATATAAGTACAACAATGGAATCAAAAACTATGAATGGAAATTAGTAGAAATTACTCCATACATTAAATTATACATCTAAACATTGACTCTCCCAAGTAAATAAAATTAGTCAATCAAACTATAACTATTTTTACTCTCAAATTACACACGGTCTATAATTTTGTTTTTTTTTCCTATTATAATATCATGTGAGATATTATTATTAGACAAGTTAAAAAATTTACATTTTTACTTGTCAAATAAAATCTCACTGTGAAATTTTTTATCTTTATTAGTATAAATTTTTAAAATTTACAATGACAAAATAAAGTTATATGTTATTACTGGAATGGTTACTTCACACAAATTGTTTAATTTAAAAGTTATCTTGAATTATTTATGCACATTTAAATAGTTTGTGTTTTTTTATTATGAGAAGTCTAATTAACAATATCACATTTGTTGAATAATAAATACTTGATTATAGATTTGTTTCACATTCGCGTTCCAAATCTTCTGGAATATATTTCATTGTAATATTAATAAACTCCGTTAAACTACAAGGTTTATCACATGATGGAATTTTCAATAGTTCAGCAGGTGCGTTTGGATTATCCATATAGAACATCTAAAATATAATATTCCATTTGACTATTCATGATACATTGGTACTCTATTAAAACCCATATTGAAAATACTCACTCGAATCTCTGAATCTGTATCATTTGACATGTGATGGAGTTCGATTATGAATGCTGCAGCATACTCGGGTATCAGCTTTTCTGTAATTCCCAAAGTATTCATCAATGTTACTAACGTCAAATCATGTCCAGAATAAATAAACATTTTCCTATCAGGCTTTAAAGCACCCAAATGTTTATTTTTCATATTATTAACTATTTCAGATAGTAGTGGTCCTAAAATATGATAATTTTATGAAAAAAAATCTGTGAAAAAAATATTAAGCTTGTGTTACCTCCTTTGATTCGTTTCAGTACATCATCAAATGAAAAAATCTGAAAATTGATAGCAGTCAACTCTAACAATTTATCAGGATATACAGAATCAGACCACTTTGGTAAAGTCAGACCGTACTCTTGTTCTGATTTCAAAGATGCATATAAAAACTCCACCTCTAACGTTGTGTTAATAGTTTGATTACAGTGCAAAGTTAAGTAATCATAGAGATCTGTGTGTTTCTTGTTTAATTCATTTACATATTCGGAATTTTTCACCGTTCTGTAATGTTGATCGAATAGTTTGCAGCTTTTCTTTAGTGCAATCAACTAAAATATGATAGTTTGAAAAATATTAATTTTATAATAATTAGGATTATATTTTAAATTACCTTATCCATTGATCTGGGTACAGTGTGTATAGGAATTGGCTGCCAAAATATATTTGGATTCCATAACTGATTTTTATTTGGAGGATAAAGTCCAGCGAGGAATGTAGAAGCACTCATCAAAGTTCTCGACAGATCACTGCTTAATACATACACATCATTTTCATTGTATTCAACAGGAAGAAAACTGCCATATCTCGATCTTATATTCATTCCGAGCTTGTAGGTTTGGACTTTACCTTCCTATAACCCAAACAAACACGATATATATTAATAATATTTAAATATATACAAGTTTTATTGCATAATTATCTTAATAACTTTGTGTATACAGTGACGATAACGTAATTTGCTTTTATCAGTATTATACAAACATATTTATTTTGTACCAGCGTGTGTAAAAATGCTAAACATTGCTTGTGCGAATAAAATAAAAATACCTACATACGTTTCAAATGGGAACTGAATAATTGTATCTATACAAATACATGGATATTATAAAACAATTGTATGAAATTGCATGTTATAATTATGATTTATATTCAGAAAGTATATAATATTACTTTGGTGAGTCCGCCAATGCCTTCTGGCCAGTTGAAATTTTTGTAAGGATCACTATTGTAGAACCATGTCGGTGTCCTCGCTCCATGGCGAAATATCTAAAAAAAAGTGTTAAAAAATAAATTAAATTAAGGAAAAATAAGTCAGGTAATAAACTTACGATTGATGTTAATTTAAGTGTATCAACATCTGCAGTGGGTTCAGGGGCTTTTGCAACTGATAGGCCCAAGTATGATAGTAAACAGAAGCAAATGATAAGACACAGACCGAAGAGTGCAGCGATTGTTGATTTATTTTTTATGTGAATGCAATTTTGTGAACTGTTGGCAACTTCAGGAGAATCCAGGTGTGATTGGAGGTGTTGTAGTCCATGTTGGTTTTAGTAAATATAGAGCATTCTTTATTTAACGTCTTTTCTTCCACAATCCAACACTGATGAAGCTTGGCAGTGGTGAAAGGGCCTCCTCCTTATGCTATAACCGGTGATTCTTTTCATTTTGTTTACAATAATTCAAGCCACGTTCACGTGCGCGATGTTACCATCGGACTCCCCACCACAATGACGACAATTCTTATCCGGTTTTGTCGTCGAAAGTCGAAAGTGTAAGCATAGCATTTTATTGAATTTTACAATTTAAAAAAAAACACATTTTTTAATGAGTTCTATCGTCAAACAAATGTGGTGTGAACGTGTGAAAAATTCCTATTAAAATTACGAATACTTTTCAAACTCATCATTTTCCTTTAAAATGCACGAAAAACCATGACACACTTTTTGAATAGCGTCAAGCAAATCTTACGAACATTCACATAAAATCATGTACTTTAAAATATTAAATAATACATAATTAAAGAAATTTAACATAACGATGCTACTGATTTGGCCGTGAAAAGTATACAAGGTCGACTTGAAATAACTGTGAATTTTAAGTGGGTGGTATTGCAACAATAAGCGAAAAAAAAACTAAATATATATATTTTTTTATAACATATTAATTAAGAATTAAAAAAAAATATTTAAAATATTCTTGAAAAATTGTTTCTGCGAAGTACTCAGTAGAGATTGTCGCGTTTGTATTGAGTTTGTTAAATACGTAATTTTTAATTTCTAATTAGTAATAAAAATACTTTTTTCGTATATTTGCAATACCCTACCACCCCCTAAAATATTCTCAGTTCAAGTCCACACTGTATATTTAATATATATAAATAGATTCACATAAATTCTCAAATCCAACAGGTTAATTAATGAATTAATTCTTATTACGAAATTTAATCATGTTATCCAATTCATGCGTCCATAAATAATGTCGTTAACACCAGCACAAATCAACATTGAAATGATAAAAAAAATGGAATATAATTATATTATTGACTATGAATAGATTGCTGTTTGTATGATACATTTATCAAATGAGATTTGATAAATTTACTATTTATTTTATATGTATAAGTAAACAATTGATTCCTCAGCTGCTAGTAGTTATATATTAGTAGTCTCACATCTTGATTAGAAATAACATTATATTATGTATGTAGTTATTTCTTAGATATTCTTTGTTTTAGTCTTTGGTATCCTGCACATAAATAATGTTTTTGATAATGATATGTATAAGCATGCTTCTTGAAGATATCATTGCTAATTTAGGAAGATACATATTATCAAATACTATTATCTCAAGTGGCTCATGAATGCGGAACGATTATTACTCATTCGTAAATGTGGTTTACTTATTTTTATATTGTTTAAAAAAAATTATGATAAAAACAATTTGTAAACATTTTCTCGGTAAATAATTATAGATATAGGAATTTGACAAAGTTTAATAAGAAATGCATTTAAGAACACTCAAAACAATTATCCTAACCATGTTAAAGATTGAATGTAAAATGGAATAAAAGAGCAATATTAATATAGGAAAATAATATTTTTATTATGTAGAATAATAATACAAACAATTTTTTTCAAACAGTATTACATTGTGAAAGATTGAATACACCTTGATGATATACAATATTTTTCTTTGGTTTTATACATTTTTTTAAATAACATTTTGATTTAAAATAAATACGTGTGTGTGTGTGTGTGTGTGATATTGTATACTTATAATTCTTTTTTAAATAATTAACTTGAGAAAATATACTGAATATCTCGATAAAATCTTTTCATCTATCATAAGCACCAAATAATATAATATAAATTATGTATCAGCTGAAAAAAGTTTATATGTATATAATATAAATACTATCGATGCATCATAAGACATAAGCATGAACTAAGAGGAAAAGAAAAAATTACTGAATTAGGTCATAAATATTTAAATATTTGCTTCTGCGGTGACCTGGGCACAGTATAGCAATAAATTAAGTTCGCTTTGAAAAATTACAAATGTTTATATACATGGCAAAATAATTATTACAATGTGACGTTTATATGAGGTACGTGGATATACTATTTCATATATTCGAATTTGACAAATTGGTCAGGGTTATGATTCAGTAGGCAACTCATTATGCAATGAATGAGCTACAATAACTCTTCATTCAGACATATCCAATGACAATCCATTCACTGACCCACACAAATGTGCATCTATCGTATGCGGTCATACAATATCTTGTGTACAATAATGATCAACATTATTAGTTCCAGTACAAAAGCTACTGTCATAGTATAAAATTCATATGGTAGATTTGTTTTGTTTTTCTATTTGTATTTTTTCCAAATGTTTTTTTTATTTTGTCTTTTAATACCTTATTTATAATAATACATTCACAGCCGCAGGCAGTTCTTTTAATTGTCGCATTAATCAATTTTTTTTTATGTGTGTGAAAAGGTATATGTTTACCAAAATGAATGCTGTTGTTGGCGGTAATGCAGAACATAGATGAGTATGAATATAAAATTATCGATAACAGAGTTGACCTTTTATAATTAGTAAACTGTGCATATCCTAGATGACCCCTTGTTAGGCACTTTGTGGCATTGTGCAAGATATTAGAAAACTACTTCCATCGCCATGCACACTCATCTTTGATAATCTGAAACATCCTGACCTAAATGTGTCGATTAGACTTCGGTTCACGCTGGGACTTTATTAGAAAAATCAAGATAACTAACAACAATTCATTTATAACCAATGTTTTAAAATGAACATCAACCAAAATAAAATGTCCCATAACAAATATGTCTAAATTAACTACTTAATAGTGATTAAGAATAAATGGTTATTCTTGAATGTGTCAAATTATCTATAGAGTAATAATCAAAATATGATTTAATGAAAATGCTCATTATTAAAATGAAAAGCTACTACATATTAAAAATGAAAAAAAATAATATTATGTTGGCAGTGGCGTTAACATACAATGTCATTGTAAAATTAAAAAAAGAGCCATTTGCCATTACGCACTGTCAATGAAATGCATCTGTTTCATATAGCATGGAAGCCATTGTCAGCCACAATAAAGGTTTTATTATAATATTAACTGACAAATATTTAAAGCATGTCGAGATAAGATTATCTAAAATACACGAAATATATCTTTAAACAAAAAGTGAATTTGCACATTTCTTAAGTAATTTAAATGGTAAACGTAAAGAGAAATATTGCAATACGATTATATACTTCATATGTATATAATTGATTTTAGTCAATATTTTCTGTATTTTTTTTGGACGGAGGATATAAATGATCTGGCAACTCTTTCGGCAAATCGTGACCATCAATTTTTACTTTAATTAAATGCATGGCGAGTGCAAATTCTTCGGCGTCCAATCGACCATCACTATCAACGTCGGATAGTTTCCATATCTTACTTAAAACATTTTGAGGCAATTTAGATTTCACCATTTCAGATTTGGCAGCTGTAAAAATTTGTAAGATATTACTGATGACAAAACGGGAACTAATTCGGTAATAAAAATTGACTCACCAGCTCCAGATATTTTACCATCGATCGGACCGAGAGAGGAGAAAATTTCATCATATGAAGGTTTATCTTTGTAAACAATCCATTCGGTGTCACCATAGCCAGCATCAACTCCTTCACCTCTTTTATAACCGAATGGTGAAACTGTATCTTCAACGCCGATGAAAGCACCACCTGTAATGAAGATTAATATTGAGGCCACTAATATTTTACACTGATTTCATAAAAAAAATTACGAGGTTCTTTGTAGTAATTAGGTAATATAGGATAAGAAATATATTACTCATCATGTCAATAGTAAAATTTATCATAAAGGCATATTAGTGACACATATTGATAAAATAAACTGTTCACTATAATATTTGATCGCATGATAAGATTATATACTTCTTTGGTTATCAATTTTTCTTCTGGTTATATAAGATATAGTAAAAAGCACACACAAAAAGATAAAGATTCAGTACGAGAAAAAGCCATGATATAAAATATGTATTTTAAAAAAAAAAATTACCTTTAATGACAGGGTCTATATCAGTATGCATTTCTTCTTGTGAGATCATACTCATCAGTTGAGCAATGTCTTCAGCGAGCATCTGATCGACGGTTTCTAACAGTTTCATTTTTAACAAATTGAACTTGCTGAAATCTTGATGCATCAAGTTCTCTTGCATTTTTTTCATATCAGGGAAATCACCAGGAGAAATTTGATGTTCTCGTTGGATCTTGTCGTAAATTTGTCCCAAATTTTTAATAGATTTCTGTTTTTTTCCTTCTTTACCAAAAATTGATGGCATGTCTTTTTTCAGTTCAGAAATTATATAGGCGTGAACTTTGGCCAAACGCGCTCTCTTAATTAAATCATTAAGCTTTCTCAAAACAGCATTTCTCGGCAAACTCTGAATATCTTTGAAGAGATCATGTTCTTCAGCTTCAAAAAGCTGTCGATTAACATCATAGCGTAAGGGTTGATCCCAGAATGATCCAATATAAACTCTCGCCACTTCTGGGGTCTGTAATACTTTTCCAAGGGACCACATAAGAGCTCCATACACCCTCATTAATTGTTGGTGGTCTACCATATCTGATTTGTTCAGCACAATCCTGATTTTATCATCATGGCCACGAAGAGCTTCAATAGATCGGCGGAATTCATCAGATATATCAAGTTTGTGAGCATCAAAAAGTAATATGATTCTGTCAACTCTCTCCGCAAACCACTCAAGTACTCCAGTAAAATCGTAACCTCTATCGACTCGCTGTTTTTCTCCGGATAGGATACCAGGAGTGTCGATAATTGAGATGTCTTTTAAGACAGGGGAATTGAGACTGGAGCATTGAAATCTATTTAAGAATGCATTTCCGAATTTACTTAGAGGGCGAAATTGTCTTTTGGGATCGACGACGAGTGCATTGCCAGGTACAATACCGTCGTTTTCATCATACATTACAGCGATAAAGCGATCAGTGGTTGGCTCCGGTCCTATTCGGATGCCTGGAAAATCTCTTTCCAGTAAATATTTAATGAAGGTGGTTTTACCAGTAGAGTATTGTCCGACCAGAAGAATCATGGGTTTAGCGTCAAAGTCAGAGTCTTCCAGTTGTGGAGAGTGGAAGTCGTGGAACTGATAATGAGATTCAAGTGGTAATAGTTTGGTTTTGTAAATTTTCTTGAGTCCTTCGACGACATTGCCGATAGTTTCGTGTTTCGGTTTTTCCCTAGTGAGCCAGCTGAACAT
Source organism: Agraylea sexmaculata (assembly GCA_022606485.1). Taxonomy (NCBI): domain Eukaryota; kingdom Metazoa; phylum Arthropoda; class Insecta; order Trichoptera; family Hydroptilidae; genus Agraylea; species Agraylea sexmaculata. The sequence goes on along the minus strand of JAGTTH010000317.1, from coordinate 126,993 downwards.
GTTGAATTTTTATATTGCTGCTTCTGTGATGATAAGGATTCGAGGAGTTGGTACTTCCAGATCCAGAGAGTCCAGGTAAGGTCAGTACACAGAACACAGTACACAGAACACAGAACACAGAACAGACCAAATGACAGATGACGTGCCCTATGCCCGTCTGCTGGCGCTCCTCTCTCTCTGTCACTGCTTATCTAATAATGGCAACACAATTATTCTTATCGTTCTTATTACTTGCATTTGTCATCAAAAATAGTGTAGCCCCCTTTTTAGAGTTTTTTAAACTAATTTTAATTGGAAATAATGTATTATTTGTATTGTAAGCATTTGCGCTATACATAAGTCGTTACAACTACTGGCAGCACTAATGGATAAATGTCAGTCGCGGTACGTTGAGATCATTGAATATTAGTTGGGATCATGTCTTCAAGTGATGACGATTATATGTCTGATAAAATACTCTCAAGCTGGTAATTATACTTACTCCCATCTATTCTTATTTTAATCTCAAAGTATCACAGTTATTGTATTGTTTTCAGTGTATCATCATCTAATAATAAAACATCAGGATTAATTAATCTTCCTTCCCGAAAAAGAGAACATGACATGTACAAAAAACAAACAGAAATGAGACTAAAGAAGAAAAAAACCATAAGAGAATTGGAAGAAGAGTCGAGAACATCAGGAATGGATACCTCAATACCCAGTAATAATAAAGGTTTTGCATTACTTCAAAAAATGGGGTATGTTCCCGGTGAAGGGATTGGTAAAAAAGGTATATATTTATTCAATGATTATTTATAATCTTTATTTCAGTGTTAATGTGAATAATATTTCTAGAAAAAGGAATATCAGAGCCTATAAAAATCAATTTAAAGTTGGATCGGCTCGGGTTAGGGAGGGATACAATTCTCAAAGAAATTGAAGATTACAAAGTTCAAAAGAGGATTGAAAAATTGAAAAGAAATTCTGAAGTATGTAATGTTGAAGTTTATCGTAAAAGATTAGCAGAAAAGGCCAATGAAAAATGTGATTATTATGATTTAAGTAAAAGTCAAAGAGTGTGTGAGAATTTAGACTTAAAAAAAGTAGGTTTCTATTCTAGAATATTTTTAATTTTCACTTTAAATATTTTACTGTGCAATTTTCTAGAATATCAAAGATCCGGGAGAAATATGGTTTTGGCCAGAAAAAGTGATAGAAAAAAAAACTAATTCAGACGACGAAACTGAACCTGACGAAACTGAAACTGATGAAGCAGATGATTTAGAGGTTTAATTTTATAAACACAATCTGTCTGTATCGTATCTGTTTTACTCTTATGAAAATATGTTTATTGTTTTTAGCCTTCGGAGAAATTGAAATTTTTAACTCACTACTTGAGAACATGCCATTTGTATTGTATTTGGTGTGGGACTGAATTTGAAGATGCTGATGATTTTTCCTCAAATTGCCCAGGAGATAAAAGAGAACTTCATTGATTTTAATTATGCCCATGTTGGTTACTGTGATAAATGTACAAATAAGATAAATTTTAATAAATTATTTCAAGTTTTATTTCGTTGCATTCAACTGAAATTTTTTGTTAAATGAAAGATATAGTGTACACATATATGTACACATTTAACAATCATATTTATTTGGAGATAAAGAATATTATAAGCACTTTTCAAATGTATTTCTTGAAGTATATGATTTGTTTTAAGAATATGTTATTAATTATTTATGAATATGTTAGAATATGTACATATTTGTATTGTAGTTATGAAATATAGATTTCTTTAATTATGGAATTCTACCCAGATGTCAACACTATCAACAAATATAGAGTTTAATCACGATGAGATTGATTGAAGGTAAAATAACCAAAATAATGAACATAAATGAGAAAAATGGTCATCCGAGGTATATCTGATAAGAGATTCAAGAAAAACCTTGAAAGAGGTTAATACAGGATTTATAAATTTTATTATCCTATCACCTTCATAAACTTTGAAAAAGTAGTGCATTAAGAGTTAATGACTGTAGAGTTAATGAAGTGTAGTAAAAAATTATCCAACAACATCTGTCAAATTTGGACTGATATAATTGAAGTTTTTAATGAAATTAAAATAAATTAGGCATAATTTATGCGGGTATATGTAGTTGTTCTAAATTTTATAGGTGAATTAGATCTTATAATGCTGGCCAAGCGCCCACTATTTTATCGGTTCCTTCCCAATGCCGAATTAACATCAAATGTTTTTAATTTGATTGATCTGTAGCGCTATCTGGACAGCGCCGATATGTATTTATGCACTTCCAGTTAGCGCGAACAACTAACATCCCGTGTACTTCCACTAGGGACTCATGTTACTCGCCTCGGACGGAGAGGACGTCTTTGTCTGGCGCTCCTCTCGTAAATAGTTAAACTCCAATAAATACTGGAAGATGCTGGTGCGGGAAGCCTTGGTTTATCACTGAACTGGAGCTTGTGATGATGAATATGAATAATTTTATATAGACAAGTAGCAATATTCCTAAATCCTGCCTGATTATAATGATTTATCACTGAAGTTAAGTAATATTGTACATATTGGTGGGATGGATAATAAGTGCGGAATAGTGATTTAATAATTCCTATAAATTTCTTGATAAAAAATAAGATTACATCAGTCTTTGAATTGATTATTATGTTTAATAAAAAAATCTCAGTCAAATAAATAAATTGAATGTAATAATAATAATAAATATATTGTAATAATAAAAATACAAAAATATATATTTTTGTTTTATATTAGTAGAGTTTGTCACACTCATCATCTCCGGTATGGTCTAGTGGCTAGGATACCTGGCTCTCACCCAGGAGGCTCGGGTTCGATTCCCGGTACCGGAATATTTTTTGTAATATATTTTTTTAAATAGTTTATAAATACTGTTTAATATACTCTTTGTCAACTAAGATAATTTTATAGTCAATTTAAGCTTGTAGTACTTGTATGCAAGCATTTTATACAAATTATTGCGTGTGTTTTGTGTACAAATAATACTTTATTGAAGGGAACATTCGGTACTAATATTTTTTTATTATACAATTTCTTTATTAAATTTAAATACAATGTTTTGATACATTATGATTAGATGTTACAATATTATGTTTATAGACTTTTACTTATTTTAATACGGAGTACAATCAATTGATATTTAAAATAATTAATAAGTCGTATCATAATTTATGGGAAAAAATACAAAAACTCACTTGTAGAACTACTAAAATATAATGATAAAATAAAATAAATAAACGTAGAATTACAAAAACATATACTTAATACTAAAATATTGTGAAACACGAATATAGTAAAATAATTAATTACTGTGGAGACAGACAAAATCAAATATGTTTGTGAAAAAAGATATTATGTTAAAGATTTTTTATGAAATGTCTGTCAAACATTTCAGTGGTAATTTAAAGTTTCGCTTATTTGAAACATATTTGATTTTGTATAAGGAGTTAACCATTTTGTTACAGTGTTTATTGCTTAAGTTAGTGATAAACTCTTCCACTGTTTTCATTTTGATAATCTCATGAATCTCTCTAAGGAATCTCGTTCCAGGACCCAAGTTTAATATCATTTTAAGGCACTTGTTTTGGATTATTTGGAGCTTTTGTATATGAGTTTGAGCTACGGTAGCCCAAGCAGCACGTCCATATGAGATAAGGGGCATAATGGTAGACTTATATATGAGAATCTTATTTTTAATGGATAATTGACTATTGATTAAAGGATAAAGGGTATTGATGGATATTTCAGTTTTGTTAGTAATGTATTTTATTATTATTTTAATAATTATTATTCTCTTCCACATTGTAATGAAGGTGAGCGGATAATGTGAACATTGACATTGTACTGGGGAGCGGCGAGAGTGCAATGGAGATGATTTTGAAATGGTAATTGTGGTGAAATAATGCAATCTTCCGTTGCATATGGACATCGTGATTAAAGTTACCTTCCATATTCTAAGTTGTGGTCTTGGTAATGACACCAGGGCATCTTCAATCCTGCACATTCAGCCATTACCTACTTCCATTTCCTGGATAAAGCTCTTCCAGTAGTTACAACAAGAACGACGAAAAGCTACAAAGACATACCGATACGGCATTACTTGATTGAAGCTCGGCAAATTGTAACTAGACGGATAGTAAGTATAAGTAACATTACAGTTTGGCGACGTGATGGCAAAATATGATAGATATGTGTGGTGTGGATACAGTTAGCAAGTGACCCATTCATTTTCATCACGTTTTAACTTCAAATCAGCCGTGTAACTGTAAATGATGATCATGATGTGATCACGTTGATGATTATTATTATGGCTGTGATCTTTTCAAGAGGAGGTGAAAACACGACAGCCGTGTGAAGACGTCCCTTTCGACGAAACTATCAAAACTTTTGCCAATTGCCGTGTGAATACATTTAAATTAATTAAATATATGTTTTATGATGGATATCATAAGTCCGATTTGGAGATTAATGTGATAATTATATCCCATTTTTTACAAATATAGATTAATTAGTTCTCCTTTGATACAAGAAGAACACAACACTTATTATACATATTTTAGATACATCACAATAATTTATAATATGTTTCATTTACGTGGAATAAAAATACCCTAAATCTAATCATGTCTTTTTCGAGAATCGATTTTTTATATGAAATATTCTATAATTAATTTGAATGGGGATTCTTCGATTCGTTTTACTTCAAATAAATTATAATATGTGGTTTATAAATTATAATCTGCACTTTTTCCCCACTCTTAGGTTTTCTTCGATTTATATCATTATTAAACATATATATGTGCTTTTAGTTGAACGCATAGATTTGCCAAATTGAAAGAAAATTAAATTACTTTTAAATCTGTCCCGTTCTAAAAAACATGTGACAATAGATGCACTTTATCACATTTATTGGAAAGTATGTATTTCGTTAAATGTTTTTTTAAAACGAGATAGATTCATATGCGAAAAGAGTAATTAAATATTCACATTTAAATGTAAAATTTGGCACATATATATATATATATATATATATATATATATATATATATATATATATATATATATATATATATATATATATATATATATATATATATATAATAAGATTAGTACAATACCTACATTTTGTGGTCTTTGTTTTCGACTAATATGAGTTAATCCTAATTAATGTAATATATTAAATTATAATAAGTATGTATATATATATATAGAAGCAGGGATATATGTATGTATATTTTTTAGGCATTCCTGGAATATTTGTGAGTGTGATAATATATTGAGTTGTTGGTTCGTTCGGCGTTTATTTAGTATATTATTGTTAATAATTGTTTGGTGATATCCCGCAGTGTCTTACCGCTAATCCCTTAACAAAGCGTGAAATTGAGCATTCCATCCCAAGGATAATAGATAAATCAATAGACAAAATGACTAATGGATGTCCATAAACTACACAATAACCTCCATTCATGGACGGTCTCTGGAGATTGTCTCTCGAATATTGCGAAGCGAAAGCACAAAAAAGCCTTTTCCGCTCAGGTGAAACAACCCTCCGATACTATATTTAATAAGAATTATAATAAGATATAGAAGCGGTTTTTGTCGGCGGAGGAGGCTCAAGTTGTCATCGGGGATAATTTGTCACTAGGCATTTAGCAGAGGCTGTGTGGGCGGCTACAGACTCATCTTCAATAGAGGATAAATACCTCATGCTTCAGGTAAATGTGGACAACTGAGCTTGTCCTATACACCAGTCATTTCTTTACTCAGATTGACCATACCAGAAAGAGGACCACTTACTTCCTCACAAACGAGAAAGTGCAGAGACGGACTATTACGGAGTCTATTTTGCCTCATACATCAATGATAAATTTCCACAAAGTATGCCCTCTAAATAATATTCTTTAGTATATATGTTCAAAACCACTAAACCTTAAGCGGAACAATTTAAAGAGAGGATATAAACAAGGCCATAGGGCCGAATTGTATATAATAATATAATGAAAGTGTGTGCGTGCGGTGCGTATGCGTGTACACCAATACTACCAAGCTCTAGTTTATTCGTACACACGCGGCTCAAAAACACACTCTTATTGCATATATTGAATACGGGGCCCATAGAGTCGTGAAAAATAATCAAATCCGACTATTGTTTTCATTATAATGCATAATACTTCTAATTCGCGATACCAAAATACTTCTAATTCGCGTTACCACCAATATATTAGTAGTCCATATAACTGTATCTATAAATATCAAGATGGCGGATCAAGTAGACACGTTTGAAGGAGACAATTAGTTATTAAACTCATCTGCTTGGTCCGTCCTCTTGATATTTAAATATTCAGTTGTATGGATTGCTAATATATCGGTAGAAGTTGTATTTTTTAGCAAGTCCACAAAAATTAATATAAATCAATATGTAGCATTAATTATAATATTTTTTTTACTGTCAATAAAATAAGCTTTGATATTTTTTATTATGGTGCAATTATTTTATACAAAGTATGTACTATTATTTGTCTCCATATATTTTTTTACACGTTCAAATGTTTAATGTATTTTCTTAAATCGTTTATTCATTCATAAATTTTACTTGTATTTTAATTTTCAGACCGTTAGACTAAGCTCGGGTAGCCATATTTTTAAATTTAAATATATTATATATTTTTTTATTATTTCAGGTATCACGATATTTTCATACAGTTGTCTCACTGCTACTGAAAAAATATGATGCCATTTTTTATAATTGTTTCCACGATAACTTTATCTCAATTCTTGACTGAAAAGTTCCCCATTTCCCCCAGCTACTGTATAATAAAGTGTCTGAATATTGAGTATAAAATCACAATTAATTTTCTAATGCATGACTTACTTTCTGATTATAATAATAATAACGAATTTGTTTTTAATATGGCTCTGGCAAGGAATGGTATTTTATTAATGGTGTGGTGTATGGCCTGGTAGTTGAATGTACTCACAGGGTCCAATGACAAGCTGATTAATAAGCTTTAACCACTAGTAAGTGGGGACAATTTGTTGGTGTATCTTTCTGACTATTCCTGTGTCGAAGAAGTGATATGAAGCCTTCCCTGCAGGAGGTTCTATTAATCCACTATCCAATACCCATTCATATCAATTAGTTGAGCTTTTCCGATACGACATCATCATTTGTGAAAACATATTATAAACTCATTTCGAATGGTTTTTATATCAGTAAAGCTCTCAAAAACTATGGTTTTTATTGTAATACATTTATGATAAATCATAATGAAAATGATCGGATATTCGAATTGGAAGCAGTAGTTGTGGAAAACTTCAAAGTTCCAATAACAAGCTTTTACTAACTGTTTCAATTCACAATAGGTTTTATTTAAAATAAGGTTATTGCAGAGACACATTAATCTGTCACTATTATTTCTTAAAATTCCTACCTTATGTAAACAAGCTCAAATAAAAAAATGGCTTTAATACTATGTGATTATGCAATAACACCTTTATTTGATGAAAATTTAATACAATCTCTGGATAATGCATGATTTATTTCACTAATTACTTGATAATTTTTTATTGTTTACGGACATGTTTCTATTTAAATTACATTAATATCTTTTTATCTCTCAAATTATATCATCTTTTTTATGTTTATCTTACTTATATGCTCCAACTGACGAGTGCTATATTATTATCACTGCGACTTGGGAACTCCCGTAATGCTCTAGTGGTACTGCGGTATGATATAATAATATAATATGTATTTATAAATCAAATAAAAGAATAAATTGTCTTAACTTAAAAGTGTCAAAACTGTCATGGGTTCAAATTCCACTCACAAGGAAAAAAAAATTACGACTGGGAGATCGGAAATAATAATAAAAAAAACCCGATCGATCGTCTTGATCCAGGTTTACTCTGATTTCCTGGATTGTAAGGTAAATACTGATTATTAAGTCGATGACTTGTGTAACTAGTAATAGTTAAGATCACCGACAGACAATTAATTAACACAAATTTTAAGAAACTTTCCCAAAAAGCCCTTAAATAAAAACAGTATGAGATAAGCGTAATGGGCTGTAATGTCATAATATGTTATTACTTAAAAGTTAGCAGTTATTGTTTGGGCGTGGGTTGGGATGGATTAACAAAATAGTGTTTTGTATTTGTAAAGTACCGCCTACAAGTCTTCAGTTCTTCTATAAACGGCCTCCAGCAATTAATAAATCCCCATTGAAGCAAAGCTGTCTTTGTCACTGCTGTCGGATAAACAAACTGGCCTCTTGTCAAACAAAGCCTTCCGTGGATGCCCTCCCAAATTTGTATTTGTATTTCTATAATTCAATACCCGAAGAGAGCTCTTCGAGAGATAATCACTCTAAAGTCCGGAAGAGGAGGCTTTTGTCCGCCTTATTTTATCGGGGGCGTCGACGTGACAATTGTGCTTTTTAAATTACACATAGTTTCAATAGTAGAATCGTGATTTGTCCGACCTGTCATGATTTGTATTAACATATTATTGCAAGAGAAAAAGCGGCTTAGTGTGCCAGATATCTTCGATCACGAAGAGGATGGTACCTTCATCTCCCATCTACTTATCGGTGAACGTTTACCGATATATTCATATTCCTAATTAGATACGGTGATTTTAACGATGTTGGACTACGAAAAAAGTTCATTATTATTATGGTTTGCGGAGATTAATTGCTGGATATGGACGTTTTATATCATGGGGACTCATTACATAGTTTTTATGTCATTAGTCCACGAGGTACTTAAAAAGTTGCACAGGGATTTGAACTTAATGTCATTCTTTACACACACGAATAAGTGTCTTAAATATCATTATAAAGGCTATGGTTTTTAATGAACATTTTCAATTAACTCAACTACTATTTCTTTTAGTTAGAAGGTTTATACAAATTGATTATTAATAATTATAAATGTAATTTATATTATAAAACTCAGAAGCTTAATTTGCACCTAATTGAAAACGGAATATAGCATATTTGATAAAATAAAAAAATCAGCCCATTAAATAAGAGGAATTCCACCATAGCATTTACTAAATTAAAACTTGTTAAATTTGATATTAAGCTAAAAAATAAATTGTATAGGTACATTTAAGATTTATAGAATCCAAATTTAGAAATTTTCTAGATTTTTTAAAATGTATTTTATCTTCTTGAATATAAAAGCTCGTCTTTCTACAGAGTAGACAAAAACAAACAAAAAAACGGTACGAAACAAAAATATTGTGGAAAGAAGAAAGTAAAATATAGTATATTATATAAATAGGTATCATACGAGTATATAAAAAAGTGTAGGATATAATCATTAATATGTGTCACTCCTACACAAGACGTATAGGTGGCAGAATTGGCGGAAAAGAGATAACCCAGGTGCGCAAATTCGTTGCCAAGCCGTTGCAACCTATTCAAAGGAGAATGAAAGAGATAATTGGATGAGAAATACTGTGGATAGAATGGAAAATTTAGACGGGAATTACTAAGCTAAAAATATAGTGTCTGTTTGTGATACTTTTTTTACTACTATTTTTTGTAATGATTAATGATCGATGGTAGAAGATATAGCAGATATGATTTCCAGTTGTTTGAAAATACTTTCATAGTGAATAATTTCGATGAAAAGTGAACCAGGTGAGGAGCACTTGTCGTGTCTGTCGTGGGACATCTAGTTATTGTGAAATACTTGCATAATTATCATCGTTCCCATCATTATTCACATTTAATCTAAGACGATTTGCAGACTGGGATTTGTGTCAAATTGATACTTTACTACGCCACTATGTGAAATTGAGACGAGAAACAGTTTTTACCATAATTATCCATAAATTCCTTCACTTCAGTCAGTCAATTTTGCATTAGTTCATCAGCAATGATTATAATAAATGTCAAATATACACGTGATAAATGAAATTAGAATTTTATTAATTTATTGTGTGTATGTGTAATAAAATTAAATTGAATTTTCTATTTTACTATAAAAAAACATTCTGATGGAAAAATGTCTTTTCGATTAGAATGGGCACATCTTAGTCACGGCTTGAGGTCGTGAACTTGTACAGGGTTTGGTTAAAAAAAAAGTTTACAAAAAATAAGCAAAATATGAAAAATTCTATAGTAATTTAGATTTTCATTATTATTATTAGATTAAATTTAACTAAACAATATCTGAAGCTAATACAATTTAAATTTTAAAAATCATACCTATTATTTAAAACCACGTGTATAAAAAGTGTTAATGGAAATATTATTATTTAAAATCATCATTAATATTAAAAATCACGTGTAATTAAAGTGTACCTATTATTTAAAATCACGTGTATATAATGTTTTAAGGGATGTATTTAATAAGGAAATATTATTTTTATTACTTTAGAGTGTTTACTGGAGATTGAATCGAATGTTGTCCATTCAATATTTAAAAAAATGTACCTTAAGATATACAGATTTATAGTAATAATAATTTTAATTTGAAATTTACAGTAGAATTATTTAATTAAATAAATACCAAAAGCGTTGTTTCGATGTATGAGTATTGGTTTGGTCTCTGATAATAAAAAAAACGTATATTTTCAAACAAATTTACAAAAGTGCAGGACTAAGCACATAATACTATAAAATTTTATTTATTTATTTCGTAATATATAACCGAGAATATTTTTCATGGGCTTAATTAAATATGAAAATCTTTATAATTTACTATTTTAAAATAAAATAGTAGATGTTTTGATGGCCCTGGACATGACTGTTGACCCAAGAATTCCTCGACATAGACTTGTGAAACTGACCAGCGATTTAGATTCAGTGGATAATTTGGAATTCATTATCAGAGGGTCACAGACTAATTGGAACACGATCTCGGTTAATTTACTTTTGATCTTGCAATATTTCACTAGTAAATCTACATTTTGAATTACTCATCACCAGCATAACTATAATTTGGCTGATGATTATTTGTATGGAATGATGGAAGACAGTATCAGATATGTGATCGTTGTGTCGTGACGGCGAATTATTCAGTGTGTGAAAGTGGCCATATAATAAATTCAGTTGTTAACAAGCATCAAGTGCGGATGGAGAAAGACACACTTATAATATATTGTAAATAATATAATATATAAAGACAAAGATTAGTGCCAGACCAGTCTCGTAAATTCGTACCGTATCGTCCGACGAGATAGAAAGTACACAGTGTCGTCTTCTTTTGCTGTCCGCCGATCAACTTTCGAACCAATGATATAATGTGGGATTGCTTAACGAGCTAAACGACAAGTTACTTCACATTTTATATTAACTTTAATCTGAGTGACAGCTTATGATTTTTCGCAAGTCCTTTTCGCCCAATAGGATCATCTAAAACAAAAGTGGCCAACCCAAATGATCTTGGAGATGCACCTGCCACATACAAAATTATATGAATATCCCCATATTAAATTTATTTTTAATACATTGGCTTTCCTCAATTTAACCCTTATAAAATATGTAAAAATATATTCAATTTTACGTTCTAGAAAAATTGTCGAGATAGGCCGTGATGTGTGTGAACCCCAAATTTAAAAAATACTGTTGATTATTTTAGGTTATAAGAAGAACTTCAAATTGTTACTAGTAGTAATACTAGTTAGGTTGCTTATAGTTATTGGGTTAACTTATATATAAATAATGTTATTTCAAGCTCGTTGTAATGTTATATTATTACCTAAAAAATACATAGTTAACTCCCGTATTAACGATAGATAGGCATTTTTCGTAGAATATTTAATTTTACATATTTCAATGATTTTTTAAAATATATTTAATGGTTTGGTTAGGGTTTTGGAAAAATGATTAATGAAAAACAATTTAGAAGTAACATAAATTTTACTCGTTTCATTTGATAACTGAAAGACTCAGGTATTTGTTATCTCTAGGTAAAAAGTAAGTAAATTAGGTAAGGTAACAATCACATTTACCGTATCATTAATAATTATTTTTAATACTAGTGAGGTTGTTTAATGGTTAGTTGAAGGCAGGTTTTTAAAAAATGGAAATCTCACGAAATTGATGGTTTAATGTCTGATTAATGATAAGTGAAGATGAAGTTAAATTTCTTTAATCATGTTTTAGGATATATGTAATTGTTGAACTTCCTACGAGGTATGACTATTATAAATATTTTTTTCTGTATCCCACAACGCTACTTTATTCCTGTTTGTAGACAAAGGGTGTCAATGGAGTTTTTTTATAGATATCTATTTTTACAGTAAAGGTCATATTAACTAAGGAGTGTCAACATAAATTTTATTACACATATGTGTGGGTAGTCGCGATAACTTTCACCACACTTCACCAACGGGAAATGTCACTAAATTGTCTATTCCTCCATCAAGAATATCTCATTATTTTTGTTAATTGATTGGACGATAAAGACGAAAATTTTACAAACTTAACACGGAATATATAAATATTGAGACATTCGCTGAGTGTCTCTTTTATGGTTGACAATTTTATTGATCATTATGTAAGCCATTTGATGTTTTTTTTATATATATGTCTATTTATAATGTGTCATTTCGACACAGAATTTTATGCATTTTACAATCATTATCGATAGTTTGAAAATGGCGCACTAAAATAAAAAAATAAAGCTTCTTAAAACAAACTTTAGAGCTCAGAAGAATGAACATATAATACAATGGAAATTTTACAGTTATTAATTTGATTTTATTGTAAATTATCTCACTACTCAAATGTTGATAATAATGATGAAAACCACACTGATTATCATCGTACAATTATTGCTATTATTTTGCTGAATTGGTTATTATATCATATAATGAAGCTTATTACATTGCTAGTTTTACGCGATAACATCTAATGTATCCAGTTTGCGGTGTAATTGAAAATTCCTATATTCGATACGTTTTCAACAGATTTGAATTATGTTGAGGTTTGTCAGGATGCCTTAAACGTATTCCAGCAGGGTTATAATTCAGTATGTTTGATCTTATCATCTATGAAATCGAAAGCTTTTCTTGTGAAAATATGGAGATTCTAAAGGTAGCAAATAGTGCATAGCTTCTTGCTTAGAAACTGGTAGAATGTGCATTTTACTAGTTTCAAGTGTGCTTTATAGGCTGTGGATGATCCTAAAGGAATCATATTATATAATTAAAATATTAATAAAGAAAGCATACCTTATTATAAATATAATGTGATATAGTTAACCTTTGAATTTGATGTCAGGTTTGCCAATATTCATTAGGGATTTGGAATATTTGTATGGATGTGATAAAAGATAAGATTAAACATATAAAATAATGTTATAATAGAGGATGCGTGTTATTGGCTGATATAAATAGTTAATATTTTTAAATATGTTAATTAAAGGAATCAATGGATTTAAAACAGGCATCTTATAAATGAGGCGACACAATCATTCTGACAAATAGTAATAATTTTATTACAATCCTATTTATAAACCGTTTTAAGAGTATTTTCTCATAATATGTACTTAGGACATGTTTAGTTTTAATTGTAGTATCTAATTTTAAAAAAAACAACAAAATATTAAAGTGTAAAAAAATATAAAAATGTTTTTAAGGACGTTAGTTTGGGTTTATACCGGGAATTTGCCCAGCTATAGAAAATGGTAAATGAAAAAGGCAATATTTAAATAAATTTCCAACTATAAAAATTATTATTTTTCTCTTCCCTTTTCAGGCGTCGATTATTGGTTTGAATGTTATTAGAATGTGGTGGAGAGTAAATTTATGTTTACGATTTTAAGTAATCTTGTTTCCAAGTCATCAATGAAGTATTTTCCGTATAAAATTGATGGTGATTACGGCAATATTAATAAGCTTTTGTAAATATCTATTGTCAATGGTATAATGGTGGTAGCCTTTAAATGTTCGTTTTAGAGATAAATACGATAAAATTGCGCTAGTATTATTGAACATCTTCCTCTTCTTGCAAAAAGTTGCTCACATAAGCTGCCTGTCTCATTTAAACTTTGTTGAATGCATCGTTATTTTTAAATAGTTTGGCGTACCTGTAAGTGATTCTCTCGATTGCGTGTGAGTGCTTTATGATATATTAAAGTATAAATGTGTGTGATACTAGGAAAAGTGAATGCATCTTTTTTTTAGTTATATCGTTGGCAATTTATTTGAGGTGTCTGTGGCAGTGTTGCCAGTTACAACCACAACTTACAGCCTGCCGTTGCTATATATTTATCGATCTGCCTTTCCCACCGATTAATTTTTAGATTTATTTCACTGTAATAAATCCAAACTTCAAACGGTCCAGGCCAAAACTTGTTTGCTTATTTGTATTAATCTCAGCGCAGGAGCCGTTGCTAGTTTTTTTCCTATTCACATACATATTTGACCTATAAACACATCGCGTGACCTAACGTATTATCCACTATTTTAATATAATATTATCTCCAAAGTCATTATATCAACCATTTATTATAATACTGCATATTGGACGACTTTCTACAATATGGCATCAATCACCGAATTATTTTTTATTTTACAGCAATCTAAAATGAAGACGAAACCACTTAAATAAAAGTGTTCTGACAATACGTGTATCAATGGAAATAAAAATAATCGTGTATATATTTTTTTCTCTAGTACTAATTGAGGATGAGAACCCGACTAATTAATTATTTCTGAATATATCCAACAAATTGGTGATTGTTGGCCAAAAATAGTGTCATCAACCTCGGAAGAGTTTAATATTTATTAATTACAAACACTGGCAATTAAATGGTCATATTTGCTGTCTGGAAACGAATATTTCCGCTTAAAATTCGCCTAATTGCGTGTGTTTTTCAATGCCGATTGATTCAAATTGGGTGTTATTATACGAAATTAGATAAAACTATGAATTTTTACACCGTCAATTTTTTTAATAGTAGGTCTTATTTAGCATGTGATAAGTTAAATAAAAAACTTATTTTATCTAGAGTGGAAAAATGTAAACTTAAACCGGGATAATATAATAAATAGTACATTGTATAAGTGTATTGAGTAAAATTGATAGTTATTACTATGATATAAGATAAAATCATTGAGAGAAAAAAAATCTGATGATCCAAAATAAAAAATAAATAAATCAGTAATATATGTAGCAATACTAATGAAAATAACTGTGGGCTTTAATAGCATTTTGCAATTAATTTAAATAATAAATGTTAAAGACAAAGAAGTGGATACTTAACGACCGGATATCGAGTGGTCTACTAAATTAGCTCTTACTTTTTGGAACATCGCACAGTTTAGCCTTTTTATAGCCTTCGTTTCAAATTTCAATATGTAATTAAAAGCAACATAAAAAGCACCATTTTGAATCGGCAGACAGACACGTTAGAATTTGACTTTATATCTGATTAAAATATAATACAATGTATTTTTACAAGCATACTTTGTATGGAATATATTATTCTCATTCGCGGCTGAGGAGCAAAAAAATTTACAAATATGGAATATAATTATAAATTTTAACAATTCAATTTGCCAACATTTTAATTTGTATCACTTAATACAAGAGATTTTACGCCCACTACGTTATTTTCATCTTGATGGTTTTTTTGACTAATGATCACACATCTTAAATATGAATAGTTATTTTAATCCATACAAATCATTGATTGTTTCTATTTACATAGAATACAAATATTAGGTATTGTTTATAATATTTATTAGGAACCCAAAACTTAATAATATAAATCGATCTTTTCATATAAAATAAGCTAGCGGAAAAAAAACAGGACGAGTTTGTTAGTTTGGATAATTTATCAATAAATTACTGAAAACAGATCGTAAGCCTTGGTTTATTATTACTAATAATTTAATTTTATTTTTTCATATATATTAATAATTCATAATGCATAAAATGTAGGCGGGCATGGCGTCTGCATATTATCATAAAGACAATCATAAACTTCAAGGAGATTCTTCATAATTCCGATTCTGTTCCTCGATTTCACAATTTCTAAATATTCTCACTGGCAAATACATTACAGTAAATAATCAACATTTCACATTTGGATCTGTTGTCTGTTGGCATTTAATAATAATATACATAGAGGCAGTGGTAGGTGTCATTATGAAAAATTATACCCAGCCTTATATTAATTTAACACTATGCAATTATGTGCACATATTCATATTTCACATTAATCATATGACAACTTTATGTAAAAATAATGCGCATACACATTTATTAAAATAAATTTTAAAATATTGTTTGATGAAAATTCTAATATACGCTAATATAATTTATATGATCTGCAATTAAATTAAACCAGATTATTGAGTGATGGGAATTAAAATCAGAAAACTTAACCATGATAACGCGGCACTCCTTTGTTTATAATGAAACAATATTTTTTATATTGATTGATTTAATTTTAGAACATTTTTATCTCACATAATTTTTATATAAATTTATGTCAAATAAAATATATAAATTTATGATTGTCGGTATTAATTATTTTAGATTCAAATTGTCCCTAAAAATAGTGCAATAGCAAAATATTATAAGAAGAAGAAATAAATTTATGAAATTAAAGGTTCAACATGCACAAGTTATCACCTTTGAACAATATAATCGTCTTTTCAAAAATACTTATGAGCAAAGGAATTCGCTATTAGAAAGAAATCAATAAAAATATTGCACTTATAAATAATTTCAATCAATTACATAAAAAGTGGATGAAAATTTTACAACAAATTATTGTAGGGACAACTCAATGGCCATTGACAAAAAATTTTTTTTTAAATATATTTTACAGTAATTTTAATACTTATTATTCTAATAGTGCTTCTTATATTACAAATATGACACGTAATAATGTATGATATCGACAATAAAACGATTATTATATCCCACACGTTTTCTCTATGATGATCGATCGTTTTAAATAGTTTAAACGATCGAATTAAAAAAAATAAAAATGCTAGTCTATTGTTTAAAAGATGTTTTGGATCATTCTACATTTGGATTTGTAATAAATATATCAGCAAAAGTCGAACAAATGTGACATTAGAAAGTATATTAATTAGTACACAATCCATAAATAATCAATATTTTTCAACGTTAGAATTAAAAGTTAATTGATTATCTTTATAAATTTGTAATTCTTATTTGAAATTCTCAATTAATTAAACATTCAGATAATCTCTAAGATCTGATCTTATAAGATTAGTGGGGGAATTTCATCAATTATACGTCAATAATTTTAATAAATGAGTTTTATAAAAAAAGACTGCAAGACCGATGAAAAAATAAACTATATTAATTCAATTATTCTATTAAGTATTTATTATTTCAATATTTTAAACATTATCACGTCCTAATTGATCCAACTCTTTGTTGATTGAAAAATAAATAAATAATGCAAGTTCTTTAAAATTAAACCACCAAATGTTAGTTACTGCACAATTTATAATATTTGATTTATTTAGCAATATATTATATTGGATTATACACAATTTTACAAATTCGTTTGGTCGTTGGTTTATGTTCCAGAGACGGGATATTTACAGCCTTGACATTTTTAAAAAGCGGTCAACTGGCGGTCTATTTGATTTTTTTATAATCACTCAATAATATTATACCAATATACATTTTAAATAGAAATTTTGATGAAGCAGACATTCGTTACTATTTCGTGATTAATAAAAATTCCGATTTTTTTACTCAAGCATCAACGATAATAAGCTTAGTGGAGAAATTAACTATTTGATTTGTACTATGTCAAAGAAACTCGAAACCTGATCCAGATATTGATTCTTACAGGAATATGAGTTATTTCTGAAAAAATAGTAAGTATACTGAAATTTAGTGAGAATTTAAACTTAGCTATTAAGGTATTTTTTATAGAAAATTTCAGGAAACAATCGTGTAAATACTTGAATGTTTGGATAGCACTGGAAGTAGGTATTATATAAAAAATATAATATAGGTAAGTATTATGACAGTAAAGACGACAGTTACCAAAAATATTTGTATTCTAATTATTTATTCTCATTCATGCATATTCGTCAACCAAATAAAAAGAAAAAAAAAAAATTTTTTATTACGATTAAAATTGTTCATCCGGATAAATTTAAAAAAATCACAATTTGTTAAATAAGTAATTTCATAAAGAGCAAATGCCACATTTTTTTAAAATTAAATTAGTTTTATAATCTAATATAAAATAGTATTAAAACTATAAAATAGTTTTAAAACGACAATCGAGAATGAAACTTCAGATCGAGAAAGACTTTTTTGTGTGACTAACAGGAAAAGAAAAATGCAGTACGAAATACCGCGAATGACGGCAATTTTTTGGCGTGACTAATCAGGGTCATAAGGGCGTACGCAATATAATTGTGTTATGAGAGTGTGTGCGTGTGGTGCGTATGCGTGTAGAATAATACTGGCAAGCTCTATTTGTATACGCACCAATACTGTCAGCTCTATCACGACTCATAAACATACTCTCATTACATTATTTTACCAGCGTAATAGCTCAGGGGATAAGACGCGTGGCTACTAATACTGTGGTCATAGGTTGGAATCCCACTCAAGTCAAGAATTTTTAAAATTGATTTGATCGGTTATTACGACTGGGAGATCGGGAATAATATTAATAAAATCCCAATCGATGATCCAGGTTTACTCTGATTTCCTGGATTGTAAGGTAAATACTGAGGCGATTATTAAGTCGGCTCTGTCGGTGTGTAACTAGTAATAGTTAAGATCACCGACAGACAATTAACACGTTGTTGTGTCTAAAAAAACCCCTCAAAAAAGCTCCATCAGAGATGTAGGTTCTCTGGTATTCCAGAAGACTGTGTTCTCTTAAAATAAAAATAAATAATATATATATATATGATATATATATATATATATATATATATATATATATATATATATATATATATATATATATATATATATATATATATATAATATAATAATGTAATATGACGACTGTGTTCTCTTAATAAAAAAAGAGCCCTCATAATCTTTTCAGGTAAAACCAAGAAATCATGGCAAAGGTCCTCGGGTGATGGTTGAAGCCGAATAAAGAGTGTGTGAATGCAGAGTGGCATTGACAGTGTTGTGTTCAAAGCTATCGAGTATGTAATATGTATTGCAAAACATCCATAGACAGCAGAGTGTGTTGCCATGTATTGGGGGGTATAATTAATTATTGTCTTTGGCAGAAGAGAAGAAGTGTCACCGGCAACAGAGACATATGTCAGTTCAGTAGCTGTGGGCGTCTGCTTGCCACAATCAGGTGTGGAAATTTGAAAATGGCGAGGATAATCCTTACGGAGCGTGTATAAAGAGACTGATATAATTTATGCCGTCCATTCACTATCGTCTCTTTTAACAGCTTTTTGTTAACACGGGACGTGATCCTAATACCAGACATGGTCCTGGGAAATGTCGGACACGCCGCGAACCGATTTCGCGTCCGCTTTGGTCATAACTCTTTGTAATGTTAAACACCGTGTTAGTTTTTCGGATGTCAAATAGAGCCGACACGATGACGATGATGATGACGCCTCGACACCCTACATTTTAAGCCTTACTTATTCTTAACAATGCAAATGGGATACTAATATACAGCTTCCGAAACCTAATAATTCAAGACATTGGGAATGAACAAATATTTCACAATTTTATTTCAATATTTAAACGGACATAAGCTTACCCATAAACCGTTTCAGGATAATAATCCCTTTACCGGACATCCTGTATATAAATATTCTTTCCCTTTAAATTCATTATATGGGGTGGACTTTTAATCAGTGATATTATTATAATAAGAGCTATATATATTTTACAAAAACCCTAATTAGAAACTAATATGTCATGTTATGACACAAGTTAGTCTTGGACTTCTTATGACACAAGTTAGTTTATATTATTTTATTATCATAAAAACTGTGAAATTGGTAATTGAAAGTGTTTAAATTAATTTATATATTTGAGATACCTTATCTCTCTTTAAAATATAACTACTGATTAAAATCCCAGCCCAGTATATTTCATATAAAATTTATGTATGCATTACAAAAAGCGAAATTTCACGTTAAATAAATAAGAGATAGGTACATAAAAAAAGTTTTACTCGCTTTCATGTTAACTAATTGTATTCAAGTTGTATCTATATCAGATATTCTTATTTATAATGATATTAAATGAAAACGTATGGAACATACTTTAATAATGTAATAGTAAAATTTAATTGAAAAATAATTAATAAAGAATGTGTGGATTGAATCACATTTAACCTTTATGTTTAAATTATGAAACGCAGTTGAATTGATCAAAAGTTCTGAAATTCTACGTTCATTTGGAAAGGATTCTCTTAAATATAACTTGTAATATTGCATTATAAAAATATCGTAAATTTATTAAGGTATATTTCATTTTAATGTTATAAAATGATGATGGTCATTTTCTGGATTTTACTCGATTTAATTCGAACGCCTTTGATTTTAAAGGCCTCAAATAGTTGTTTTCTTCTCTACGTGTAAACTGTCAATTTTTATCACAATTTTAAGTAAATAGCCCATTGATATGTTATACGTCTTTACAGTATATAGTTTTTTGGTTAGTTTGATAAATGATCGATGGTGTGTATTGGTAGTGGGCAAATTGATCCGCTATAAGACAGAGTACACGTTTCCTTGATTCCCATAGTGGGAGTGTGTCCATGTAAATAGTAATAGTACTTAAGACATCACAATGGCCACTATGATCCTTCCCGACGATGAAGTGTTGACAAGTGCACAATGAATCGAGCAGTCAAATAAATTTGTTTGGGACGTTCATCCTACGTGTTTATTAGCGTTCATTCAAACAGACAGAAAAGGAACAATTGTCGTCGATGATTTTTGAATTTCTCCATTCGTCTGCCCGACGTAGTATTTTTATCTCTCCAACTTTTTGGTGGGATGTTTGTCGGATGCTTTTTTTATGCCTCTCATCTTATTCTTGTTCTGATCGTAAATACCGATAGTGATGCCATATGCGGCGAGTTATTAGTTAAATGAGAACCTGGCGTCTCTTTGATTCTATTCCGTATTCAAAGTTTTGTCATATTACGGGCCAATTTTCAAATATATATATATATATATATATATATATATATATATATATAGAGTATATATATATATATATATATATATATATATATTATTTATTATTTTTAAGAGAACACAGTCTCTGGAATACCAGAGAACCTACATCTCTAATGGAGCTTTCTTTGAGGAGGTTTTTTATACACAACAACGTGTTAATTGTCTGTCGGTGATCTTAACTATTACTAGTTACACAGGTCACCGACAGAGCGGCTCTGCCCGACTTAATAATCGCCTCAGTATTTACCTTACAATCCAGGAAATCAGAGTAAACCTGGATCAAGACGATCGATCGGGATTTTATTAATATTATTCCCGATCTCCCAGTCGTAATAACCGATCAAATCAATTTTTAAAAATTCTTGACTTGAGTGGGATTCGAACCCATGACCACAGTATTAGTACCACGCGTCTTATCCCCTGAGCTATCACGCTGGTATATTATATAAATCATCCTAATTTAATCTATTAAATTATTAATGACTCGATTATATCTCACGTATACAAATATATAAAATTTATACACGCGCGAGTACATCGATTATGCACAGTAGACACCGAAGATTCTCAAAATACTTATTAACAATAGTTTAATTTTATTTGTAATTATCTCATAATTTAAAAAAAAATTGGACTATTTAATATTAAAAGATTCACAGTTAGGCAGGATATATCCTTCTGTGGCATCTGGGAAGTGCCGGTTTCTTTAAACAGTCTACGTAACTTGAGAGTTAAATATGAGCAAATGCTTCATTTTTATGCAATCACTATAGTACAAACCAATTGAATGCACAAAAATAAACCGATGACTCTCGAGTTACATAGCTCACTGTTAGAAGAAGCCAGCGGTCCTAAGAACATGGGATTCAAAATCGGAACTACTGATGGGTTATTAATACAAACACGTATTTACCAATTGAAAACTTGCAAAGAGAGGATAAAATGGATTTGGCTATTAATGTGCAATATTAGTTTTCAGTGTAATTTGATTATTATTAAAATATGACTATTTCAGGTAATAATATATGTATATAGGTTTGAAAATAAGTTTCTGATATAGCTTGCGTTACAGTTAGTCGAGATAATGGTGAGTAAAACTATATTTTTGTTTAATCATACATCGATAATTACCACATAGTTCTTTAGTATTTTTACAAACGTATCATTTTTAATAATGCTTAAAAACTATTATTATATAAAAGGTTCTTGTGTACGGCAGTGTATTTTTCAAATCATAAAATGGTACCCTGTAAGCTTGTAAAGTGTGTTTGGAATGATTAAAATACGTGTTTGAATAATAATTATTAAATTTTCTTACAACAAATGTGTGATGTTTTACTTGAAACATATTTGAGTAGAATCTTTATATTCATAACTTAATGGTGTCAAATATTATGAAGGTACTGAAAATGTTGAGGAGTTTTGGTTGAGGAAGATGCAGTTTGCAATGCATGTATGGAGGACGAGGTTTTTAGCCGGATCACCTGCGCCATAGTGACCCTAAAGTGTGACCTGAGACTGGATAACGGCAACTTTGCCACAACTACAAACCATCTGTACATTACTAATTATTATTTGCTTAAAAATATAAAATACGAATATTAATCGAAACGGGAATAATATTAATAAAATCCCGATCGGTCGTCTCGATCCAGGTTTACTTTGATTTCCAGAATCGTAAGAATACTGAGGTGGTTATCGATATTACACTTGTAAATAAGACTTGTGTAAATGTAATATTTAAATATATCATTCACGGGTATACAAATTCTGTAAAATGAATTGAAGAAAAATTGTGTCTAAAGAAAATTTCATACATCTCTTAGAAAAAGCTCCTCGGGGCGCATATACAGTGTATTATATATTAATCAAAATTTTTAATATAATTAATAGTGCTTTTACTCAAGTACTCAGTAGTGACTGTTACTTGTGCATTGTGTCTGGTATACGTAATTAATTTACTTTTTTTTCAATTTTAATTAATATAAAATTTAAAAAAAGCAACCTGAAAAAAAAGTTCACTCTGTATATATAAAAAATGTAGTCGTCAAAATGTATATTAAAACATTCAAATATGGAATTTTCTTAATACCTAATTAAATAAAATATTTTTGTTAATTTTATACAGTTAGTTATAGAGTTAAAGGTAATAATGATTATTGATATATTTTAACAGTGCAGTGCAGGAGTATATAATTCTTTTAACCAATAATCATATGTATATTATAAAGAATTTTCATATAGAAAACCAGTCAACAGTACAGACTAGTCAATTCTAATTAAATAAATTGAATGAATTATCTAATTGAAATAAATTTGTTTACATACACACAGTGGAAACTAAATTTTCTTGTATCATGAATCACAGTCTGATTAATTTTCTGTGATTGGATGATTACATAATGGGTCACATTATACGGTATATATTTTGTGTGCAATATGTAGTCTGGCAGACAGCAATTTAAAGATGTCTGACATTCTGTGTAAAGAGTCAATTTGGATCCACTAATAACTGGATTGTGGCGGAAGAATAAGACTCTATTAGGCATTCGTTAGATATGCTATTGAAAGTCCAACAAGACAACGAGATACCCTTATTACTTGTCAAGGTACATCATTAGCATTATAACCAACCAGCAATCATAATATCGTAATATTAAAACGGTACACTGCTATGACTACACTTTTAATTGTGAGAAAATATTATATTTTTAGTCATTGTGGCGTCGGAAATGCCGCATTATTTGATCACAACTTTTTCACCGGCATTGCGCAATATTTGAAAATGTATTCAATTTGTGAGAAAGCCGTCACATTTTGTCATAACTGAAATTTTATATACAGGGTTCACTTTAACCCTTTCGTTACCAGTGGGAATACGTATTGTCACTAATAAGACGCCTAAAAATAACTTTTCCAGATATTTTTAGTATCGAGTATTGGTTAATCGATAAAATAGGAATCTAAACCTTTTGGTGGGATCAAATAATTTTTTGACTTGAACGGGATTTAAGCCCATGGCCATATTATTTTTAGCCACGCGCTTTATCCCCTGAGCTATTTATTACGCTGGTTAATTAAATAGGATATTATTTTTGAAAATCTCCAAATTTGAAACATGAAAACGCATGTTAATTTCATGTCAGCAAAAGGTGTATTTTCAATTTAGCCAAAATTAGAGATATTATATACTGTAGTTATAGGGAATAAGGAGCGTGGCTATATACATTGGTTCAAATCCTGAATAATATGAATGAATAGATCCAGATAGATCCAGATTTACTCTGATTTCCTGGATTTTAAGGTATATATTAATATACTTACATTTTGTAAAAGAAACTCTTTGTGTCGTATTTGAAATACAATAAAATAAGACATAAAAATGTTGATGCAACATCTATAAGCCAATAAATACCTGATGTATTTTTTATTATACACCTATTACACGGTTAATTAGAGAAAATCCATGTCATTCTCTTTAACTGATATCAAGAAGATAATTACAGTAAAATCCCGTAACTAAATTTTATAAAAATGATACATTTTAGAGTATTGGTTATGTTACTGTTTTTATAAAATTAAACGCCTTTACTAGAGCACTATTTTTTATAAAAAGATACAGTTTTATAGACAATCTGTCACACTAAATTCTATCACAGTTTTTATAAATTATAATAATACATGTTTAACCCGAATTTGGGATGGATAAGTTGGATTAATTATTCAACTAAGAAAAATATTTGCCTAGTCATTGTTTCATAATATGGTTATAGAGCAAATGTCACATTTCAGATACGCGGACAGGTATTTAAAAAAAATATCTTAAGGCCTATGAGCCTCTCCAAAGTTCGAAAGTTGTTCTTCGAATATGTATTATACATCTTTGTATGTAGGTTTTGTATATTGCAACCGTATTGATGATTTTTTTGAATTTCATATGTATTATTAAATATTTTACTAATTTACTAAAACTTGTGATATGTATATATGTATATTTTAACAAATATAATGGGTCTTATGGTTAGGTATGCCAGCAAAAGAAGCCTAGGAGAGGACGAGTGTTTTGCCTTGAGTTGGTCACGATTTTGTCTTATTGAACGCACCTGTGTATTAGTAGGTATACTCTACTATTACTACAAATATTATATACATACATGTTTAATTATTAATCAAATAACGGGATTAGAAATAACGAAAAAGGTGACCGGTTTATTAATTAGGAAAATCACAGTACAATAGTCAATATGAGAACTACAGACTTAACACACTTACAACTTAACTACAGACTTACGTATTTATTTATTTCATTCATTGAAAAATTGTGTGATATTCAACCTTAAAAAATATTGTAAATGTTCATGACTTCATATATTATTTATATAGAAACAAGATATTAATGCTTCTTAGATAATACTACACATAACACATAATATTAAATACACATAAAATTCTAATTTCACCCATTCCACAATTTTTCACTAAAAAGATAAGGAGTAAAAGAAATATAATCTTTGTTAAGAAATCTGGGAAAATTTTAATTAAATTTATAATAAAACATATACATTGTTAAAAAATATATTTTTCTCCAAAGGGACTCCTAAAATTTATGGATAATTAAATTATAACCCGTGCAGTGTTCTGTCTGTGAAAATAGTTGTACTTTTTTTTAAACCAAATGACAGTTCCATTAATACATATGAAGCAGAGTGATAACATCAATATAGGAAGTAGTTGTTTTTTTTAAAGCGGAGTGTAGAAAGTACAAATAGAAACTTCAGAAGACATCAAAGGGCGGCTTTTTATTTGTGATTTTTGAAAAAGTATCCGGTAATATATTCGAGTTCATCACTAGAACAGCTTGCAGATATGCCAAACTCCATACACCAACAGGACAAAGAAAATCAGATTGCCTTCATCATTATTATTATAAATCGTGTTTCGATATGATGATATTAATCACCACCTCCATTGAAATCATTCACGAATAACAATTAGTTATGTGAACATACGTTTTACAGATGTGTATTTTTTTGCCATTTTATTAATGCTTTCAGCAGTTATTATAATTGGGTTTTAGCAATTATTTATTAGTCTTATTGAAGAAGCACTGGGACAATAAAATAAATACCCTCAATTCCATGGCTTAAGAACATAGAATTTGAAAGAAATAAGCTGTGTTTTTTACGCCAGGTAATTTTCACTAGATGTATAGAAATATTTAAATTTGATTCCTAATACATAGATATTATTAAACTGTGGGTACAATGATTAACTATTAAGCATTTAGATATCCAGTACAATCATGGAGGATTTAATTAATTTTTATAAAATTTAAATTTACACATTTTGTTGTTAGATTTTATTGGTTTGGTTCTTCCGTTGCTGAACCATTAAATGTTAAATGTCTCACCAACAGTAAATTAACAGTAGAGTAATAAGGAAATTAATAATTTGTTTCAAACAATACTATTTCAACAGTTGAAATGCTTTATAGAATTACATTTCTACCGTGTCGAATAAATCAAGTTTAATTGCATCTTGATCTGATTTGGGAGCATCATTAAAAATGTATTTAATCAATTGCCCATAATATAATTTTAGTTATAATGAGCCGTGAAATACGTTCTAGAAGCTTCAATTACAACACGTGAACATAAAAAGTGATATAATTATATAAGTTTAGCAGATGATTCTACATAATAACTGAATTGGCGATATTAGATTGTGGATGTCCATCACGAGTTCAAGTAATCGTGCAGTATTTTGTCCAAGGGCACTCACTACTACAAGATGTCCCTTTTTACTAACGAATAAATTATATAATTTATACGCCAAGTCGAGTGAAATAGTTAAGAGTAAAATAGCCGAGATGTATCGTACCGTAAGCGAGTAACTGGAACATGGAATATAATAGTGAGCTTTGTATACAACAGAAGGTCGCAATACCAAACAAAGAAGCTAAATGACAATACTATCATCATCACTACTCTGATCGTAATTATTATAATTAAGATTACTGCTTGATAGCAAGCATTTATTGATTTATCTATATAAAACTTCGATAGTAAAATATTTGAAGGGAGAGTCAATAATACTAAAATTGTTATATGGCTTTGAAATTTATTAAGTCCCTTAGAGTCTCTAATAAAGATTTTTTTAATATCACCAACAACAAAAAATCTTACATGTGTCATATAGAAGACTTACAAATTGATAAATAATAAGATTGAGTTTTTAAACAAGATATTCAATGTCCAAACTCTCATTGGGAAGTCAAGCTGTTGTTTTAAAATACCTCATCTAGAGTTATTAATAATTATTAGATAAGGTTACTTTTAAATGTTTTAAACTATAAGTTCACAAAGCTAGTATTTTTTATTTTATTATTATTAGATTTACAAGAACTACGTTGATTATACAGAAAATAGTCATTTTTTTAAACAATATTATTTAATGTCATATTAGAAGATGAACAAATAAATCATTTTTTAACGTTTTCCAGTCAAACATAAATGAATCCAACTTCAAAATTATTTAATTTAATTTTACCTCCCCTGAGAATTTTCACCAGGATGATATTATATAAAGGAAGATATGAACTTACACAATAATTAAGTGAATCAGATCGATCGAAACGGGGATCGAGATCTTTTTTAAAATACTGATTTTAAAAATATTCAATTATTTACACTCAATATCAATAATTGATATCAAAATACTTAATTTTTCATTGGAATGCACTTAATAATCGTATTTTTATTAGCTCATTAAATTTTACAGTGCAGAAGCTTTAGTAAAACAAGCAGTGACAATTGTTAATATTCCTGTTGGTCACCACAGGATACTTGTATAACGAGGGGATTACAAATATGTATTCAAAATATTGCAAATATCAATTCAACACTAACCATAATCAGATAATACTTGAACAAGACTAGCTCACTAAAATCCAGTGGCGGATTTAATTAATGTGAATAATAATTGAATAAGAGTTTCTAAATGATCATTATGAGATATAAACCATTTGTTATGTTTTTTTATGTTGTGCTTGGTTTTTTAATAGGACAGTAATAAGTTGCTTATTTTTTCATTCAGAAGATGTTTGAATTTTCAAAGTAAATATAATATAATTTAATGCATAAAATAATTTAATACGGTTTTCATAATATGATGACAACACTCATCACAATATTTAAAAATGGAGTTTCCCGATAAATGTTCCTGTTTTTTGAGAATTGTCATTTATTATGCATTTTTAAATATCTCTAATATTATTTTGAAATTAATTTAATATTATTATCATTAAAATAATCGGTTCGAAATTTTAGATATGTATTTATTGTAGAAAAATAATTATATAACTGATGGTTGAGGGAACTGTACAGACATACAACATACACACACGTTCAACAATTATATCTATAATAGATTGAACTTCGATGCTATTAAGTGCAAATGTGCATACCTATTTAAAAATTATTATTTTTGGCTTCATACAAATGAAGTAACTAATATAATATCTTAAGTGACTATAATTACCCATTAATCAATCAATAATTTATTTTGAAGTAATTGATTGGAGGGATTAAAAAAATATTTGCTTGGCACAATTATCGTATATTTTTTTAAGTTAATTCAATTTAAAGTTTGCATCACCATGTCTGTTTTCACGAATATCAACAAGAAGCTGCAACATTTCATATTAATCCGAAAAACAAACATAATTTTCTAATTACAAATATTTATATTCTTCCGAAACCTTTTAATTTTACACCAGTAAATCAGGCATAAGGTGTTATTTATTAAATATGTTTAAATATATAAAAATTGTGCGAATGTTAGGTGGCGTTATAAAATAGTAAGACTGAGCTCGGATTTTTTTGTATATGCATTGGAATCTAGACACAACCTATGATTAATTTATTTTTTCATACACATTTCCAAGATATAAATGAATTAGTAAATGGTAAATGCAGACCTGTATTGGTTACAGTGGAAGCAGCCGTTCGTAAATCTGCGTCTCGTACCACATTCCAGCAGGTCTGCGACATGCACAGGTGGTTCTTTCAACTACATACTTCAATTCCCGAATCCAAAAAATATATATTTTAAAATTGATTATGTAGCATTTATTATTTCGTTTAAAGAGCGCTTCAAATGTGAGTGCGTTATTTAGAAAGGGTCTTTTTGAGAGGGTTTTTTTATACACAACAAAGTGTTAATTATCTGTCGGTGATCTAACTATTACTAGTTACACAGGTCACCGACTTAATAATCGCCTCAGTTTTTACTTAACAATCCAGGAAAATCAGAGTAAACCTGGATCGCGACGATCGATTGGGATTTTATTAATATTATTCCCGATCTCCCAGTCGCAATAACCAATTAAATTAATTTAAAAATTCTTGACTTGACTGGGATTTGAACCCATGACCACAGTATTTGTAGCCACGCTTCTTATCCCCTGAGCTATTACGCTGGTTTATTTATTTAAAATTTGAAGCAGGAAATTATCAGAAATTTTTGACCATTTTTTTTTAATTTTTGTGGATGGATTTTCATAAATACTATAATTTAATCCAAAATAGACAAGTAATTGTCTGAGCACCTATAAGTTTAATCAAGTCACCTTTTAAGATTGGTAGTTGACTAGCTAAAAGAATTCTAAGAGCATTTAAAAAATGCATTATTCAATTCCACAAATTGTATTTAAATGTGTACCTGAATCAATTGAAAATTAATATTATACATAACAATAGATGATATATCAGTGCTTTTGGACATAAAATCACAGACCGCGTGATGGTTTCCACCATTTAATTAATTGATTATTTAACAATTTAATATGCTTAATTAATTTAAACGTGATTTAGAGGAAGAAATGTGATTCTTTTAGTTTACATAATATTTAATTGCGTGTTTAAAATATTAATAATATTAATTAACTGTTATGCTTTAGTACCGTATAAAACAATTGGCGTACCGTATTCGAGATGCGCTCAGATCAGATAAAACTATGACTACCTATGTGTTTTTTTTAAACTACTCACGTTTAATCATTATTAAACTGTATGTTGTATTTTTATTTTATAATACAAGCATTTTTTTAAATTACCCCAGGCACTTGAATTCTATTTTTTTCATAATGAGTGCGCTTCTAGTCTAGTTGGTCATTTGAGTCAAGGATTCGATTAATATGCATCAAATTGCGTAAAAATACAATTTTAATTTGTTTTATATGTATTTTATACATTTTGAATAATTCATTTGTTTTCATGAATACAAAGAATAATTTCTATTCATTGTTGTATGTATAATATGTAAACCCTTTGCACTCACATTATTTTATTTGTAGTTAAAAGTCTTTATTTTAAAAAGATGCTTTTTGTGATATCATTCAAGATGTTTCAATAAATTAGAAAGTATAGGCTTTCAAAAACGGTTTCTGTAGAGGATATTAAGGATTAAATAAGAGTATTTTAGGCAATTATAAATAAATGTTAAATTAAGTATATTTTTAGTCAATTAATCGATTGAAAAATAAGTTTTTTTTTTAAATAAATGGTTAATGGGTTGATCTAACGATTTGTGTATTTTTTTATTAAACTCATCAATAAAAATATGTTTGATTGTTGTTTGAAAGTATGGAATTTGAATTAATTCTGAGTGTTGATTAACATTGTAAAAAGGATATTTATTATTCTTTTAAAAATTATGTAGCAAAAAAATTTTGATGAGACAATTAAGTGTATGTGAATAGGTTCTAATAAAAGCTACATAAAATTATTTTAAAGTATTTGTTTTATTCGAGTATGATTCTAATGTATGACTACAGATTTTGTTAGTATGCATGCGATGCTTCAAAAAATCAATATGATTTGTTGAATATTAACTATTTTCATGAAATAATAATGCGTTAAAGTACAGGTACAGAGGACCTGTTTATTATATTTATTATATATTCTGTAGTAGCTGAAAGGAAAGGTCGTTCAGTTATAGTCATGGAGTATTGAATCAGGTCTGTACTAGAGCACTTTCCGCATCGGCAGGAATCGAAAGTGAACCATTTGTGTAATACACAAATGATATAAACTACAACAGCAGGCATGCGGTATAAGCCGACTAGTTTCGAAACAATACTATTCTAATAAATACACATCTATTCATATTAATTAGTACCTCCAGTCTCTTCACATATCGATGAGATCTGAAAATACCGACAAAAAACTTTTCAATGCATATCTCTTCAACCTGACATTTATGGATATACAACAAATATCCACTTATTCCTTTGAAAATTCATTGCCAAATTGAGATATTATGTTGATTTAATAACGCCTATTAAAGGTGATAATTTGCGTTGAGCGCGATAGGAAAATTACTCATTGTGGAGTGTTTTACGATTTTCTATTAAATCATGTGTGGTGTTTTGTAACAATGGATGAAGACTTTTCACACCATATGTCATTCATAAAGTGTATAATAATATTGGTATAATAATACACTGACTTGGCCGCTATTCTGGACGAAAAAATTGATTAGCCGCTGTTTGCTGAGAACAACTCGGGTGCTTTCCACGTGGACCATAACACATTAAAACCACACTATAATTAAATAAAATGTATTATAAGGTTTATCACATAATTCACTATTATTTAAAAAAAAAGTAGAGGTAGGTATATTAACTCGATGATATATTAACTATTTGGTTCATACAAGAATGTTGGGTTTTCAGGTAAATATTTGAAACAATTGAACAAGCTTAATTTAGATTATTATTTTTTGATCTAGTAAAATTTTAATATCGATAAGACATTTATTTTTATTCGCATCGTCCTAAAAATTTTTTTTTGAATTTTTGACAGTTTCACTAATATTCAATTATTTGTTGGTCGTGATGATTTCGTGGTGGAATTCCATATTAAAAATATATTTTATAGATTACTATAGGATAGATATAGGGTTATTAAACCCGAATATTTTATTTTTAAGTATAATTTCAAAGACTCTGAAGATTACATATCCAAAAGTAAGTATACTTAGAATCATACAAATAAAATATTGTGGCAATTACTATAAAAAACATCTTTAAAATATTTATCCAATTGTTGCAAATTATTTTATAATCCAACGAGTATATTTTATCAACATGTGTGTTTATAATCATAAATTGACGAGCTACTCCTTGAATTGGCCCGGGCCGTTGCGGAACTCACATTAACTGTTTGTACATATACACGTACCTCAATTCCTCTACATGTCAAAGTTTTTGTGCATCTCCTTTTATACTTCGTGCCGCTTATTCCCTTTTCAGAAATGTTTTTATAGCCCTAAATATATTTATCTATTTATATAGTACTACTTATTTTTACATGATATTGGAGTTTAGTTTATTTTTTATAAATAATATTGCATCTTTAGTGTGCGCTTCACCAAAACCGATAACAAGCACAATATGATAAATACCGTTATCAATTAACCAAAATATCGTGAGTGAGACTTCTTCCACTTTTTACAGTTCCGTTCACTCTATGACTTGTTTTTTATGACATCACTATGTAATATTATTTATCAGGTCATCTCCTTCATAAATATTATTACCTACACATCAAACAGAAACAAACCAATGGAAGAAAGTGAACATGTCAGAACTGAACAAGGCTCATCGAGGTCACAGTAAAAAGCCTTCGAATGTTGAAGATGTATTATTGAAATTAAAATAATACCGCACAATGAGTGACACTTGAGATTTTTCACTCAAGAATCGGCATTCTGACC
Organism: Agraylea sexmaculata; assembly: GCA_022606485.1. Classification (NCBI taxonomy): domain Eukaryota; kingdom Metazoa; phylum Arthropoda; class Insecta; order Trichoptera; family Hydroptilidae; genus Agraylea; species Agraylea sexmaculata. Next base: position 94,017 of record JAGTTH010000317.1, on the reverse strand, counting down.
TCATTACTTCATCCAACTGAAGAATTCCATTTCAAAACAAGCGTAGAAGTGAAGAGAATGCCGTATGTTTATCCTAAATTAAAGAAAACTAAATCAATTCTGAATTATGGCTCAGCAATGATACATTAACACTAAATTAATGATTTATTGAAGCATTTATTTAACAATGGAGGAAGCAAATTAGAAACTGCATTTTTATTTATTTAACCTTGGCATAATCCTCTAGGTTGTTTTTATTGGGCTGTGTAAAAATATTATTTAATCAAAATATAATTATTTATATAAAGATCGTGAGAGAATCATCAAGAAGTGTTCAAGTTTTGCCAAAGAAACAACATTTTATGTAACTAATTTAAAGAAGATCTCTCTTCATTTGCATATACCTGGTTTAAAGCAATACTAATAAAACATAAAAAATCACTTCGATAAGTCTATTAAAATAATTAATTTTGTGGTGTTAGAAATGTTATTTTTATAAAATATCAAGTTGTTGTTTTAATTGCATTTACAGTTTTGTTGAATCAAGAAGATGAATATTTAATTTAGGGGTTTTCTAGTAAATTCGCTCCAAAACATTCATGATATTTTATCATCTGTTTTGTACATGATTTTTTTATTTTATTTTGATGAATACAATTAATAAGATTAGAATAAATGTGAATGTATGTATTCAAAGTAAAAAAATCTATCAACGTATGATTGTCACGATAAATTATTTATTTAAATATGAATTATGTGACGTTAAAAAAGTATGATGGCGATTTTTTTTTGCCATATTACATCAAATTGTATATGCGTTGAGAATTGAAATGTGAATATAATTGTAATAAAAATGCCATAATGTGCCATCGTAAAAAATAACAAAATAAAATATTTATTTAATGTCCGTGTGAAAGTTAACACCAAACAATGATACATAAAATTCGATCATTTTTATTGAAATTTTATAGATACGGTTCGAGAATAAAAAGAAGATGCAACAAACTCTGGCAATTCTTCATAATGTTCCATTGTTGGGAATGAATACAAGGACTCTACAAATACGCCATAGTTGATAATAAAATAAAATTGTTTTGTCATAAAAAGTATAGTATAATAAACATAGTAAGTTTATTACTATGTTTATTATATTTAAAAATAATGTTGGCTTGAATTAGCGATTTGAGAATGCTAACCTGAAGTTTATCGAAGGGAAATTCCCATGGGTTATAATCTCTAGTCTGGACAATATTCTAACACCTTCTCACAAATAATCATCACGTATTTATGCCGATCACGAAATCATATTGTCATCTCGCAATTACATCAGACTGCGATTGAATATAGCAGGTCCTGGGAATCATTGACATTGAAATATTGAGGAAAATATGCTAAATATTCACAATATTTATAAACAAGTATTTATATTTTAATGGCCATAAATGTAATTGAATATTAATATTATTATGGTCGCGAATTCATTATTAAGATTTCAATTAGTAGTGGTTACACGGGTTTCAAAGCTGATGGTGCGTTGAAATAATTATTATTGCGTAGGTGTTTCTGAATATTTCAACATATTATTTGTTTAAGACTATTGAACATTTTCGCACCATTGATTTAATTCACAGTGATTTAGACTCATTAAAATAGATACATTTGTGATTGCATTTATTAAATTAAATTTGGCTCAAATTCTTATATGCCTACTGAACTGTATTTTAAATTTAAAAAAATCTTTTTAACAACCATCTTTATGTATAAGAAGCCAAAAGGTAGTATGCATAGTAAAATAAAAAAATAACGGCACAGGTTAAATTAATTATATATATTTTTATTATCTTTATACAAAATGTACGCAGTTTGTGAAGTAACTGCTACAATTAAAATAATACACCAACAGTTATTATTTTAGTCATTGCAAATTTTAATTCATGGTCAAAAACATCGCGCAATTTGAAATTTCATTTTTCAATAAATTAAATAAACATATATTAACCAGCGTAATACATATCTCAGGGGATAAGGCGCGTGGCAAAAATACTGTGGTCTTGGGTTCAAATCCCGCTCAACTAAAAAAAAAAGATTTGATCAGTCATTACAACTGGGAGATCGGGAATAGTATTAATAAAATCTCCATCGATCGTCTTGATCCAGGTTTACTCTGATTTCCTGGATTGTAAGGTAAAATACTGAGGCGATTATTAAGTCGGGCAGAGCCGCTCTGTCGGTGACCTGTGCAACTAGTAATAGTTAAGATCACCGACAGACAATTAACACGTTGTTGTGTCTAAAAAACCCTCTGAAAAAAGCTCCATCAGATATGTAGGTTCTCTAGTATTCCAGACGACTGTTTTCTCTTAATAATAATAATAAAAAATGATCACATACATTATTATATTAGGACATCAACGATTTTACCGTAGCTTCTTATTGCCCAAACTCTAAATACATTATGAACATTTATTACAACTAGGAGATCGGGAATAGTATTGATAAAATCTTTTACTTTGGTTTACTCTGATTTCCTGGATTAATCCTGGATAATCGGGCAGAGCCGCTCTGTCGGGGAACTGTGTAACTAATAATAGTTCAGTTCATTGGCATAAAATGAATTAAGACGTTAATGTGTCTAAAAAAACATCACAAAATCCCCTCACGGTGTATATAAATAAATTAATAAATAAACATATTATACTACATTCTCAAATCTATTTTGTTGGATGACTGGATGACTAGCTTAATAATTTAAAAAAATATTTTTTTCGAATGATATTTTTAATCAGATTAACTGATTTGATTGTTTATTAGGAAGGAGCTGTGATTGCTTTCTATTTGTGGTGTAATCGAGGGTCGTGAGTGAAAAATGGCATGGCATGCGGCTGTTTCAAAATGCTGGCTGGATTGTGAAGCAGTCACATCTGAGGAATTTGACCTTTCCTTGCCAATGGTGGTTGCTTGGTGTTTGCATGGTGCATCCGAGCTGTGAAGAAGAAGCTTCCCGGAAGATCACCTCAACCTGAACTAGGTCGACCAACACTACTGACCTTATCTTCAACTATTGTCTCTTACACACTCAATTTATTCAAATTATATCTTCAACATTCTCCAAGCTGAAATACAACCCCAGGGAATTCATACAATATAATATCTTTAGAAATGCTAGTCATACGCATGTATTTATAAGATATAAGTTGATTTAATTACGAAGCTTTGATCAACTGATTGGGTGCACTAATTTGGTTTTTAAAAACTGTATGATTTTATTTGAATTCTCTGATATTTTCACAACAATAGGTCTACATAAAGTTATTATACATCAAATTTTATATACATGTGACAAATTGATGGTTTGATCTGCAAACGCGATAACTCCACTTTATAATATATAATTTTATTGCGGTAACAGATTATTGCTTCTCCAAATATTATATTTATAGGATAATGAAACAAATATCGCTCCTTCACAATTTGATTTACTGAAGTTTTTACTTTTATTTAATGAATATTATTATGTGACCAGTTATTTTGTATAACAATATGTAATAAAATAAAGCAATATAATAAAAATATAGCCGTTACAATGTTCAAATTTGAAAACCGGTTCTTGCACCCTCTCAGCCTAGGTCTGTTGATTCGAGTATTATTTTTATTTTCTACTCTCTTTCTTTAATGTTTACGTGTGTTATTTGAGTAAAAGTGGTTTTTAAAATAAATTGTTAGTGGTTAATTTATATCTCCAATTAGGAATTATAATAATTTATTGCTAGTAGAAATCATGTGGAGTTAGTAGGTTTGTTTGGTAAAAGATCATATATACATACTGTATTGATTATTTAAATAATTATTTAGTGTGATATTTAGATTTTTTTGTTCAATTGAAGCTTGATCATTGTAATATCTGTCGAATTTATTTTTTTGTATATTCAAAAGCATTTGACAGATATAAGATACATTGATGACGTTATTTTGGCATAAAAAATGCACGACAGATCGCGATTTGTTTAATGAACCGAGGACAAATTGATGAGTGTACAAACCCGACATGCTTCATTGAAAACATTATAGAATATAAACAATCATTCATTGTGACTCGGCTTAAAATGTAAGATTCTTATTTGTGACGAAATTAATAAGGTGATTTGTTTATATTAAAATTTAAATTTCATTCGGGTTGGGTGTTGTTTATCGAATTAGGTGATTAAATTAAACCGTTCGAGATATTCATTCGCCGGTCTCTTTTTCCTCTCGACCATTATGCTAATTGCATAATGTGGCCTTAATAAAGCCTCAACAGACTTAGAACTTGATTTAGGCAACATGAAAAAAATATGAAACGTTTAAAAAAGTTTAAGCGCCACATTCTGAATTGGGTGCATTATTTTCAATTAAAACCAGATTAAAGCTTGCCTCTTAATTCGCATAATAGTCAAATTCTGTTGGTTTATATATATATATATATATATATATATATATATATATATATATATATATATATATATATATATATATATATATATATATATATATATATATATATATGTTTGCATATATTTCTTTGATTAGATACAAATTTCCAAAAATAATCTTTCAATGGTTGCGATATTATTTTAAGCAAATTGTAGTATTAAAAAATACTACACGTAACTATACTGCTTATTATTTTTAATGGTGCAGAATGATTTAAAATTATTTATTGAGAACCAAGCCTTAAAATTATTTATTGAGAAAACTTTTTTTAAATAAAAAAAAACAGTTAAACAATACACGAACTCGTCGCTTTTGAATATTTGAAAAACCAAAGTGTTGACTGAAAGCCTCTTCAGACATAAAAAATGTCATCGTGTGATTTTTTTCGTCAACAGGAAACTGACGAAGAATTGACTCAAGCTGTAAATCAACTAAGTAATAAATCATAGTTGTGGCATAATTATGCGTTGGAAAGCGTTAATCCGGAGTAAATTTATCATAGAGTGTTGAGACAATTTGCGCAAACCGTTTGAAAGTATACAGTCACGTATAGAGTATAGTCGGCATCAAATATATATCACGCTACATAAAAATATATATTATAGAATAATTAATTTAAATGAACCTGATTTCATGATGTTTGTATAATTCATTTTAGAAATACTCATTATTGAACCAATTACAATAAGTAATTAAGCAATCAACCAAGTATTAAAAATTAATTCGTTTGTATATTTGGGAGCAGTGGTCACTAAGGATGCTGGAAATAACCAGGATATAAACTCTCGCCTGTAAAGTGCTAATAGGGCGTATTTCGGCTTAGTACGCTTGCTCAGATCAAGATATCTAAGTAGAAGTACCAAGGTAGAATTATACAAGATGCTAATTAGGCCAGTACTAACCTACGGTGCAGAAACATGGGTTATTACCAAGACTAAAGAGGATAGGCTACTTATGAGGAGGATCTTGGGTCCTGTTCAGGAGGCACCGGGACTATTTAGAATTAGACGGAACGATAAGATTTACTCATTATATAAGAGCGTGAACGTAGTGCAGTTTATTAGGGCTTTAACATTAGGTTGAGTTAAAGAGCTGGAGGGATAGTATCGGAAATACTATCCAGCAAGCCTGTGGGTAAGAGAAGGCAGGGTAGACCTAGGCTAAGATAGTAGTTAGGAGTTTAGGTATTAATAACTGGAGGAGCAATAAGTGGAAGATGCTGGTGCGGGAAGCCTTGGTTCATCACTGAACTGGAGTGCTCAAGATGATGATTAAAAATTAATTACAATAGAATGGTCGCATACTTTTGCACATACGGTGTTCTCCAGTTTCATCCCACACGTCTTGAATGATTCCGCTGAATGTAGGTTTAAGTTGGCTAAAACCCCAGACTGATATATCCTCCATAGTCCATACATGATGAGAGTCTTATGAATAGCAGCGACAATTAGATTACGTAAACTCTATGTGAGAACCAACAAAATGTCTGCTCACGTAAATACTGGCCACGAAAACAACGTGCCCAATTAGAACAAAGGAGATTTACCTGAAACCACAACTGTACCAATTGTGAAATTTTAATTCGATCACGATCGAGCACTGCACTTTTCACACTGATTTTTATTATAATATACATACAGATAATTAAATTTCCATAAGTACATCCGTGATGCAATATAAAGTTTATGTGGTTCTTAATGGCATTTGAAAATTGCTTAATGACGCGTTAACGATCGCCCAAAGAGTAACTTTTGGAATAAATTCAATTCGATTGTTTCCCCCTTTCTATCTGTACTTCCTTTCTATTGATTAATTACATTCTGAATCACGGCACCCCTTGAAATTTTAATTGTCTTCTTTTTTATTCTAATCTATGAACTTTTCAAGAAAGAACGCAGTATTAGAATTTTTAATAATAACTCCATACTATTTCTATAGAGTTTTTACTTATACCAATTTTTTTGGTTGATTAATAATATACTTAAAAACACTTTATAATTTTTATTCACATTTGTTATATATTATCAAGTCCATATTTATTAATTCATTTGAATTTGAAATAAATGAAGTTAGTTATACCTAAAATATTTATTAAGTGGTCCAGAAAGCTAATAAAATATACGAAAATGAAGTATATTTTTTTATCATATATTTATTGACAATTTATATTTGAATTACTAAAGTAGTTTTATGAGGATGTCACAAATATTAAATATTCTAATCGATTACTTTATCAATTAATAAGAGTGTTTATAGTCATTTATAATAATAATCAATTTGAAAAATCCTATTAAATACGAATATAATTATAAAATATTCACTTCCGGAATTAAAATACATAGAACATTGTAAATGAATAAAATAAACGGTAGAAAATCAAGTGTATTTTTTTAATCATAAAATTATCAACAATTTATATCTGAAATAAATAAACTAATTTTAATGAGTACAAACACTAAATATTGTGAATCGTTGAATTGATTACTTTATCAACTTATTAGCATTCTTGTGGTATTTTATTTAAAAAAAGTAATTTCCTTATTAATTAGAAGCTTGTTTATAAGTATTTTATATTAATAACCGATTTGCAAAACCCTATTTAACACGATTATAATTATAAAATATTCACACACAGAATGCAAATAGAACCGTGTAAATGAATACAATAAAATGTAGAAAATCAAGTGCATTTTAAAATAACTAAAGTAATTTTAATGATGATGTTATAATATAAGGTGAATTCGACGATAAACACTAAATATTGTTAATCGTCGAATTGACCTTATCAAACTTATCAGCATTTTATATAAAAATATATTTCCAAAAGCTAATTAAATACAATTATATATTGATAGTTAAAAATGAGTGTAACATGCAAAGTAAATAGTAAGGCATATTATTGAACGATTGATCGAGATTCAAATGGCTGTCGTTCGTCCTATTTATCGTTAGTCCTGGTGGTAATAATATATAGAATGTAATATATATATTTCCAAGTATTGTACAACAAGTTATTATGTATTAGAGTCACGTCACGTAGTTGGCCGTACGCATTCCACGTGTAACATTGACGCCAATCAAAAAAGTCGTTTTGAGTTCTTCGCAGAATGCTTATTGATTTTCATTCACTCGTACGTACAATGTGTTGTCTTTTTATGCAATTAATGCTTCATTTTAATTAATATATATCTTCAAGCCTACAAGAACAGAATGTATATATAAACAATCGAAGGGCTCTATGCATTTTATATGGAATATATTAATTATTTATATAGCGACTTGTGTACAAAACATAATATTAATAAAGGCGTTCAAAGACCTGGATAATATTATTGCACCACTATATAAAAAATAAGTTATATACAAAATTAAGAAGGAAGTCAATTAAGGATAGTCATATTGAGTGTCGCAACCGACTGGGCCAACTTATAAATTTATCACAAATAAATAAAAAATTCTAAGTAGTATATATATATATATATATATATATATATATATATATATATATATATATATATATATATACTAGAATTTTCAATTTATTTGTGATAAATTTTTAAATTTAAAAATCTTATCAAAATCGAATAAAATTTGTACATATTTTATCCATATAAATAAGTCACAGACAAATGCCAATCGCATTTCATCGCAATGCAAAAATGTTCATTTTATTTCATATCATTAGTTTTATATTGAATAAATAAAAAATTATTTATAATACTAAAAATAAATTCCGAATACAAATTATTATTAAAGAGTTTTGTAAGGCATTTACTTTTAGATAATATGTATTTTTTCAATATTTTATTTATTTATTTTATATATATATAATGTAAGTATGGTAGCACAAATAACACCATTGTATAAACAATAAGCTGTATGGTCATGTCTTTTATTTTTATTAAATTTTAATACATAACATAGATATATATATATATAAATATATATATATATATATAGCAAATATATATATATATATATATATATATATATATATATATATATATATATATATATATATATATATAGCAGTAGTATATATATATATATATATATATATATATATATATATATATATATATATATATATATATATATATATATATATATATAGTATTATATAAATATATCCAAATTGAGGTTTTTATTCGATAGAATTAATTAACCACTTCCGAATACAATTCTTCTATGTAGTATAGTTATTAATAATTTTATATAAAAAATGAGTTGAGTGAATGAAATGATTTATAAAGAGGGATAGGTGTATTACATATCTCTTTATGAGAGCATTTACCAAAGTAAATATGGGTATGTTTAATAAGAAATTCCAAATATCAAGGTGCATAGAGGGTTGAGTGTTGTTCCCACGCAGTCCAATTGTTAAAGCACAAAGATAAGCACCTCGAATATAATCATAATGTATAAAGAAAGCGCTACTACAATACAATAACTACATTACACCTTACATTATATTCTTTTACTCGATTCATTTTCAAACTACTATAATTAAGAACTTCCGTTCCGCCGATAATTCTGTCATTGCTCAAACACAGGATCGCCCCTTTAATTAACTTATTAATAATACACTATTTTTATACCAAACACGAATTCCAGATGGATCGTTGCTTTAAAGAATATAAAATTTATATAATACAATTTTTCAGTCCATCCGAATATATACTTATTTATATATCTCCATATTACCTATATTATATTAATAAAAAGTATAAAAAAATATATTAATACAATCTAAATCGATTGTTTTACTTTTAATCGATTGCTTCGATTTGCTTTGATTATTTACTGATTATATTACTGATTTATTTATTTTTAGTATACATATTGATACATTAAGTTATGTCATCTGTAATTATGCGAAGATTTCGTATATATTATTTATATTGAATCACTATATATCATAATGTAATTGTACTTTTTAATGTAAAGAATATAACTTAAAAAATGGTTTGTCAAAATTAAAATATGTTAGTTTTTTTTTAAAAAAAAGAATAAGAGCCTAATTTTTTTTGTTTAATTAAAAAATGCATTTTCTACTAGACAATGGCAAAATTTAATTTTATATTTATTAATTTAATTAAATTTTAATTTAAGTCTTTCGACTAGGCCATGTTAGTCATCCTGTTTATTTTTAATTATTTTTTTTTTCATAAAATTATGGAGTTGCATCCATAAAAATGTGTCTATTATCTATTATTTGATGAAGCAGAAAAACGCCTAAAAAACTAATCTTTTTTTAATAAACTGTCTAAAAAAGCGATTACAGGATATTTCCCATATTTAGAAAAATATTATTGGTTGTTTAATTGCATTATTATATGGATGAATGAAATTATAAAAATTCATTCGATTTTAAATCTATTTTTTAAGCTGTTTGGAATATATGTATATGAAAATATTTTCACATAATTAGTTGTTCTATATATCTGACGTCTTGCATAGTTGATTTGATAAATTTTTTTTTTCCATAGGTTCAATGAACCTCTTGAGATATTTTTAATGTGTAGTATGCACACAAAGTATATTAAATTGTGATTTTAATTGGATATATATTTGATGTTCATGGCATTGTTTGTGAACGAAATGAGTTCTCATGATCGCAATAACATTTTCATTTTATTACGGTTTTTAGATTATCTGATATCCCATGCTTTGATTTGCTGTTTAGATTGTTTAATATAAATATATATATATATATTTATATATATATATATATATATATATATATATATATATATACATATATATATATATATATATAAAATATATATATATATACATATATATATATTTTATGCCTCTTCTTTCTAAACGAAGAAATCACTAATTATCACCGATGATATTCAAAACAGAGATACGTTCATCTTGGTACTACTTGACAAGCCGCAAAAGGGTAATTTTGGCAAAAAAATAATACGTTTGACCCAACACTTGAGGACAAACCTTCTCGGAAAGTGGAATTAATTTGATTTTGCCAGTCAAAATATCGAATCCTTTTTTCTAATGACACGTACAATTTATGCGAATATTCTATCCGACGAGACGTTCGTATTATTTTAATGTTTTTTTTATGTTCCCCTGGCCACGATCGAATGACTTGGTTTTTTTAACACATGCACTTTAATGACATTGAAATAATACTTGAGATGAATTAAATGATGATTTTGATATCATTTGATTGTAAATACGTGACTTGGCTAGGTCAAGGTTGTTTAGATGTATCATTATTGATTATCTTCAGTCGATGATATAAAATTACATCATTTTGATATTTTAATACTCTTCGTGAGTAATATTATGCCAGTGCATTTTATGTGATGATTACAATATCATACATTCTTACATCTATTAGTTTAAAGCTTAGTATAATAAGAAGACCTAGTCCAAGTGGGTGTGATGAAGTACTTTGTCGTATTGCATATTGCAACGATTACCTTTATAATATTTCTTTATTATTTGATTATTGTATTATTTTATTTGAACCAGTGAGTTCAATGTATGTACACAGAAATATATGATAATGGTTCATTTACACTTATCATACTTCAAATATTACATTCATGGGATTAACTATAAACTTGAATGCAAATTTCAAAAAAAATATTTTTTTAATATTAATATTATATGTTATAAGATTGCTCTATTAATATCCGAAAGTTCAAATAGAATAGAATAAAAATTGCGAGCAATTGAATACTTGTTTTTTCGTCCTATTGGCCGAGATTTGATAATAATCTTTTTTTATTTCACAGAAAATTGCTTACTCATCATTTTTTTAAATAATAATGCCAATTAATTAAACCCTTAGATTCAACTCATATAAAAGATATGTATATGTTTTTAATATTTAGCTTTCAAATTACAGCTTATTTTTTTTATTTGTAGAATAAAACTGTAATATTCGTGACATATGTATAATAAATACACTTGCTCAATAAACAACGGAGACTTCTTTTTTAATTTCCTTAGTGCTCTTCAATGGATAGTTTGATAAAAAAATAGAGATTTTTAATGAAATTTATAAATAACGATTGTTTTACTTATTTCTGTAAATGATATCTTTATTATGTGTTAATTAAAAATATTATAAACTTGTTATGGCCCGGCTCAGGCATTCAGTTTGTCAAAAATGACAAATTCATCGATTATTCTTTATTGGATTGAAGGTTTTCTCACGAATGAACATAAATATTGGTATGTTGGGTATTTGGTTGCGGATTTGGTCGTATCATTAATTTAAGTCTTTTGCGATCTTCAAAAGGTATTTCCGATAAGTCAAATCTCATGCACGACTTATTATTACGGATGAAGAAGAACAAATTCTTATAGTGTCATCGTTTATGATCATCATCACGATCCTTGAATCATCGCTGACCAAATCTATTAAGATGATTCACTTTTATGGTATTTTTTATCAAACCAGGAAAATTATCCAACTTTCACAAGGAAATAGACAAACCTAATTCAATATATATAACAATCAATTTGCAATTGAACCTTAGATTAGGTTAACTCTGATTCCCTGGATTCTAAAGTGTAAGCTGAGGTGATTGATGACAGTGTAATAATTATCATAAGAATAAAAAAATAATTATCAATCCGATCTGATAATAAAAATAGTTATTGAGCACATTGTATTATTTCATATAATAAATAATTATAGCGTCATAATGAATTCCCATTTTGTGGTATAATTAATAAATGTACCATCGTATTATTAGTTTAGATTCTCTTCTATTTAATAATATGAAGCAAATGTTATGTGAAAATATTTATGGTTATTAAATATAATAAAGTTGTTCATGAAATATATAATTTAAAATGATATGTTTCCAATAAGTCCAAACTTTTAATTATAATTTTTATTAAGGCCGTGCTTTCCTTCCCTTCATACATATATTTTTGTATAAATCATTTTAAAGGTGACAGGATTAATAAATAATGTTATAGACATTAGATACATTGTTAAAATTTATAAAGGAAGGATTATTTATTTGTATTAAAAAATTGGTTGAATGTAATAAATAGTTAATTACATTCCACAAAAATTAAAAAAGTAACAAAAAAATCCATTATATAAATAATGTATAATACACACAAGTAGTTGAAGCAGGATTAAGACGGCTCATACAAATTGTATGGGATTTAATTAAGGAGGCACGATTAAGGGAAAGGTAGTAAGTTTACAATGTAAAAATAGTATCTTGCCTCCCATTTATTGATTCAATAGACTATTTCCACTATAATTACTGATTATCATAAACAAGCGAAGAGTCAGGGCTTTAATTAAAACGTACAATTAATTGATACCCGGCGTTGATTAAATTTTCATTATTATTATCATTTCATTTCACATTATAATACCGACGATGCACTAAAATACCAAACCTATTGCCTTTTTCACGAATGATTAATTCTCACCATTGATTAACGACCAGTTATGGGCGAATATTGTGGTTTTGTCGAATAGGCCGTAAATTCTGCCATGGGTTTAATTAAATTATGGAACTTTTAGTGCATTTTGATATATTATTTGCGATATAGTAAAATGTTTAAATGTAATTTTTATTCTTTGTTATTTTCCCAGAGGGGATTGAGAGGGTTTTTACAAATTTCGTCTGTTAGACACAAAAACTTAACTTAACTTTTACTAGTTCTACAGGTCACTGACTTAATAATCGCCTCAGTAATTACTTTAAAATCCAGTAAATCTGGATTAAGACGATCGATCGGGATTTTATTAAATTTGTCCTGACCTCCCAGTCAACTATTCCAGGATTTGAACCTATGATCACAGTATTTGTAGCCACGCGTCTTATCCCTGTGGTATAACGCTGGTATTTAAGTGATTTTTGTCTGAAAGTTAATAAAGATATAACAAATTTATGTTTAATACTGCTTGGGGATTTATAATAGAATTAAGACATTTCATTATCACCCTTCCTACATAAAAATCGGTATGTATTTTATTATATTTAAATCTCATATTAGAATAAATTTAATGCTGAAACCAATTTTTCGATGATTAGGGCTCAATTAATTTGTTTGATAAAATGTATCCCAATACAAAAGACCGTTTTTGATATCTGACAACATTATTATTATGATTATGGGCTTTCGGAAGGTCTTCAATGGAGAAGGGACGGTCGTTATCCATTGATTATAGTTTTCGTTTCCGTCAATCACTTTTTACTCTTATTATAGCTTCTCAATTTGACATCTTCACAAATAATCATGAATTAAGACTTTTCAATTACCTGTCTTGCTCAGCTGTGACCCAATTATATCGAAAACCAATGGTTAAATTGTATTATATTTGTTCATAATTTCAAAATGTTACATAATATAATATGTACGGTATCCTGAAATTCACGTATATTTTATTTACATTTTATTTATTTAGTGTGAATTTCCAAGGAATATTAGGTGTTTTTTAGCTACTAATATAATTATATAAAAAATGGGAATATCACGAGTCATCCTTAGAATATTGTAAATGTATACTTAAAGACCTTAAAAAATAACTAATATTGTGAAAGTAATATTAAATAAATTTCTTTAACTATGGATTAATCCAGACGTAAACACTATCAACAATATAAAATAATAATTTCTTCAAAACAAAAATATTAGTATCCTGTCTTTTAGGCTAATATATATAATAGTCTAAGGTGTGTGTATGGGTCCGTGGGTCCCTCAACCATCAGTGTTACCAGATCGAAGAATAATATTTCATATAATTATTTTACCACAATGAATACATATCTAAAATCTCGAAACGGCTATTTTAATGATAATAATATTAAATTAATTTCAAAATAATATTAGAGATATTTAATAATGCATATTAAATGACAATTCTCAAAAAACATTCTCAAAAATCGGGAAACTAGCTTTTTAAATATTTTGATGAGTGTTGTCATCGTATGAAAACCGCTATTTTATATATTATTTTATTATTAATTTTGATAAAAAAATTCAAACTTCTTTCGAATGAAAAAACAAACAACTTATTATCTTCGTATTAAAAATAAATCAGAGCATTTAAAAATATTAAATAATTTCTAAATATTTTTAGTATTTTATAATGCATAATAATATCACTTTTTTCGATATCGATACAAAAACTACTTTAAAGCAAAAATGAAATCAAAACTCAAATCAGAACATAAAAAAACATTAACAAATTGAAAATATCAATTAAAATTACCCTAGTAATTTATAAAAACTGTTATTACATATGATAGAATTTAACTGTATCTTTGTATCAAAAATATAATTTTATAAAAAAATAGTAACATAACCAATACTCTAAAATGTATCATGTTTTTTATAAAATTTAGTTAAGGGATTTTACTGCAATTATCTTCTATCTATCTGAGTATTTTAATAATTGCAAGGGTCGCCTACTTTTGGGTGGTAAACAATGGTTAAGTTTAAGGCTTGCTTTTATTTCATATGTTTTACAAGTGTAGCATGTCCGATTATTAATGACCTAGTTTTGTATCTGTGCAGTCTTGAAAACATTATAACCTGTGTTTTGGACTATTCTGATTAAATAATATGAATGTAAGCTTCAGATAATCTGAAGGCGTATTTATTAAAATTGTTTTATGTACGAGTTGCGCAGTTGATTAATAATTTCCCAAGCGCTGGTTTCCTGTGACTTGGTGATGATCCATCTCATTTTTCTGCACGAATGATTCTTAGTTTGGGCCGGTCGATCCGGTGTTCTTATTATAATATTTTTTATATTTCACTTATTATTTATTTACTAGCAATCTGACTCGGACGCATCCGGTCATCATTATTGGACTAAACCGCAAAAGCTGCCTGGGAAAGCTCACTTCGGTAGTCTAACAGAATACTTCCATTCATCACGGTTTCCCTGAAATTCGACATCAGCCGCAAAACGATCGACATGCTCGCCGATAAATCGACACTCATGATGTTTTTTTCACCAACCGCAATTTTTGTAAAATACCGCGAGAAAAATGCGCTCCGAATATGAGGCCGTTTGGCATACATACATATTAAACGTAGAAATTTAGATTAAATCTTTAATTTATAACACCAATCAAGCATATAAAAGGTACAAAATATAACACTCTAGTTTTAATTTTGGTTATTAGAGGTTATATAATGATGATTCTAAAAAATGTACGGTTTTTCTGCTTTTCCGCGATTTGATAGGGAAGGATTTAGGAGCTTTTGATTCGACATCCCTCATTTATTTTATTATTTATTTATAAAAATATATATTATTATATCATACTGCAGTACCACTAGAGCATTACGGGGGATCCCAAGTCTCTCACTCGTTTCAAGCAGCACTCGTCAATGTATTTTTTAAAGAATTTTATATTTACTATTGTAAGCAATTCTTTTTTGTTAAAAAATATTGCCTAATTAATTAACACATATGAGAATACAATTAAGAATATTGATAATAATACCAAAAGGCGCCTTTTGTCGAAAAAAAAATTTGGCTTGTTAATTTTACTATCTTAAAATTTGATATTGATTTATATATATTAGGTAAGTGTAAATTATATTATTGCATCATTTTTATTATTGAAGTAAGCTACGTATTTTTCACAATAGTCTTCTATCAATAAATAAATACAGGCTAATTTAATTATTTCGTAGTTTAATCAGGAAGTAGATGTGTTTTTTTGTGTATTTCTCAGGTGTTAAAAAATAGAGACAAGCGGTAAATACGTATAATTTGGGTCGTCATGAGAAATACTAAAAGTTAATAATATTAAAGATTCGCGGTTCAATATTTTGACGTTCTAATTTTTTTTCTAGCAAAACATCAATGATAATAACAATAAGAATATCAGCGAAGCATATCGAGTGGTTTTTGATAGACACTTGTCCTCATTAATGTATTAAAATTGTATGGAAAATATTCCCATAATATTTTATATTTTCATACGAAACCAGATTAATTGCTTTGTAATGATTTTTTTACAGACGCTATTCAAAATTATTGCTTTACTATTTTTAGCCCATTGAGTGTGTATTATTTTTATACGTGACCTTGCTTGCTGTTATGAACAAAATTTAAATTATTTATTACTTTTGTCTTGGAGTAATCATCTAAATTTTCATACAATTAAATGGATAGCTTATAAATCTTATTTTAACGTATAATAATTTGGACAATTAAAAATGATGAATACGGCTTCTGTTACGCTCTATATAGATTAAAATAACAATGTCAAAGTGTCGATAATCGAATTAGGACGTTATCGTTCATTTTATGACGTGTCTCAAATTGAACGGTGAATGTGTAGAAAAAGATCCATCGATCGATCGTTAAAGTGGTACAATTTGTGGGTTCAAATCCCCGTCGAAGACATAAAAAAAATACTCACACTTAATTGGTTCGACAGGGAAACACTGGCCCGTTTATTGTGCAACAGGTCAGGTGACTATCATTCAATGATTCAATTAAATTATTTGTAATAAGAATATAAACTGTATATTTAAATAATTTAATTTTCGAGCAGGTTAGGTTAGGTTCGTAAATTTAATGCTGTACCAACTTTTAATACTTAAGGATGCACATAGGATAAGATAAGCTTATAGTGCTTTATAAAATTGTATCAGGGATATTTAATTAACCAAAAAAGTTTTTACAGAAAAATAGTAACAAAGAAGACTTCCTGTATGCTGATAATTAAAAGTAGGTATATTTTTTTTTATTTCCATTCAAGACAATCTAAAATTTGTAGTTTTGTCATTTTAAAAAAAGTATTTAAAGATAACTAGAAGTTAGTAGTCGAAATTTCTCAATAATAAAATTACTGTGGAAATTACAGATAACATATTTCTTTAAACTATAGAATTCAGAGAAAATAAGTGCTCAATTAATTACTGTCTTTGATATTATCTTAAGTTACAATTAAGGCGGTTTCATTATTTGATGTATTTATTTGAGAAGTGGTTAGGTTAGCTGATTTTTCTAATAAATCTATTTTTTCAGGGAGAATCTTAAGGTCGATTTCTTCAAATAGTGAGACTGGTGCATTTGATTTCATAAAAAACGAATATCATTAAAGCAAATACAATAGATCGGTTAAATATTTTTAAATGTATGTATGGTTAGGTTGTACCCGATTTCAGGTCAGCAAACTATTCTGAAGGTATAGAATAATATTTTGAAAGGACAAGTAATATTAGATGGTCAACCCAGGATCGTTATCTGTTATATCCCTATCGTTGTGGATACATATCGTTGTCTTTTGGTACGATGACGTTACAAATTCATCCGGTGATGTATGTCGACGCCCGACCAAAACAAACTGCGTGTCCTTGTTGTACAAAGCGCCTGACAAGGATCGATCGTCCCTAAGTCTCTCATTTTTTCTGACCCTCCTGAATGAGAGAGACAAGAGACAATAAGGACGAGCCCTCGATCAATTATGGCAGGACGATTCACACGATCCCTATTGGATGGTGGAAGGTAGCTTTCTGGTACACTTTATCAGCAGATGGATTTGTTCCGGGACCACCCACTAATCTCACTTTACATCGGATAAACATTTATAATTTACTAGGGTAATTTTAATTGAAATTTTCAATTTGTAAATATTTTTTAAGTTCTATTTGGTTAATATTAGGATGGATAAATTATGAGTTTTGATTTTTTTCATAAGAAGAAGTTTGAATTTTCATAATAAAATAATTTAATATGGTTTTCATATGATAACAACACTCCCAATAAATACTGTTTTTATGAGAATTGTCATGTATTATGCATTATTAAATATCTTTAATAATATTTTGAAATTAATTTAATACTATTATCATGAAAATACCCGTTTCGAGATTATAGATATGTATCAATTATTATTAAATATTTATATAAAATATTATTTTTCCATCTGGTAACACTGATGGTTGAGGGACCCGCACATACATACACACACCTTAGACAATTATATATATTATTATGTAATAAATATTGATACAATTCAAGTCATACAAAACAAGTGCCTTAAGATGGCCTTAGATCTTGAACCAGGTATATTTATTAAAGAAGTCCACGAGGACATAAAGTTAAAAATTATCAAAGCAAATATCGCAGATTTGAGTAATTACACAAAAATGACTAACTTCCCGACTAACCCAATTATAAGTAATGTAAATAAAACTTAATATGCCTCGAGGAAACGTAAGTTCATTTTACCAATGAACTTCCAAAATTGATATCATTAGACAATCTAATAACTTTGAATTATTTCACAAGATTAAAATTTGGTTTCACCCAATCAATCTGTTATTTAGTTATAAGCATAATACTTTATAATTGTTTTTGTTAATGTTGAGTATATTCTTGTTATTGTTTATTAATCTTCATATCTGTAAATGGCTTTATTATTTTTTTCCCGATACTCTTTATTATTTAATATTTTATTATCTCTAATTAATTATCTCTAATGTCACATAAAAATGTTATTCTCATGTTAGTTATAAGTAAAAAGATTTATATACTCTGTACACCTTAGTCTAATTCATAAGATGTTTTGAAGGAAGATTATATGAACAATGTAAAATTCAAGTTTTTATAAAGAAATTATAATATTGGCTAAATTAATAATTTTGTGTTATATACATATATTAATCGCAAATTATTTTAATCTACCTTAGATTTGGGTTGAGATGAATCAAATTAAATAAATACTTAGAGAAAGTTCTCCCGTTTTTTGTTGTAAATATTATCTCATATTTGAAAAAATTATATTTTCATATTTTTTGTGTAGCTACATAGTTAATTATGTTATTATGTTTCTCATAATTGAACTTTGTTATCAGCTGAAAAAAAATATAGCCCTTATTACATTAACTGTGTCAAGTCAAATTATTTTAATTATATCAATTGAATTAATGTTGTAAGCAGCTCCGTATCGATTATTTTTAATATTCAATGTGCATAATTAACAAATTAATTATTATATCGTTTTGCGAGTGTGAGAAAGGCGTTAAAGTTTAATGTGTTTGTACTGGTTGTAAAATCTCAAAGAATTCACGATTTAAAGCCATATTAAATTGCAACTCGAGCCGACATTTTATTTATTATTATTACACGAGCTCAATATGTCCTTCGCACGTCTAATTGTCTGGAATATAAATTAAGAATCGTTCTAATTTTTTTGCTTTTTGATAGTAAATCATTCAAGAATTTACATGGTAATTTAATGATAAATTATTTCACATCGAATGCGTGTTGCTATATTTTTTGCATTTAATCGAGGCTTACGTATAAGAAATATGTGCATTCTTTTTATGATATGAAATATATCAATGTGATGTTTATTGTGGTAATCGATTCCAATATTTACAACTGTTATGTATCACGTTTTGGAGTGCGAATTCCGATCTGGTTTTCTACATTTCTTGATTATTGCATCGTAAGACTATCGAGTATTAAGCTTGTATGTAAAAAAGCTATAGCTAGATAAATAAAATACAAGCAAATTGATTTCGTGAGGCACGCAATTATAAATTCTTGGTCGACTAGTGATAAACGACTATCGGATATTGTAGGAATGTGATATTATTATTGCTTTATTCACTTTACGATTAGTTGGTAAATATTTCCAATTAAAAAATACACTCGTATTTAGTCAAATTAGGGGAGATAAAATAATGACACACCTATATTCTAAAATTAGGTAATTATGATAATTTACATAAAAGATATTATCAGGTAACCTAAAACTATTATCTATTTATAAATATTTTTAAATTTTGTTGTTCTCCAAATAATGACTTTATTTTTTTATCAATAATAATTTTAATATTACTGTTTAAAATGTATCAAAATACATTACAAGAATCCTTCTAATAATTATGATAATCGTCAACTTAAGATATCAAGGATACAAATCAGAATTGTTTAGGTATTAAAAGTCTCCGCTGTGTTACTATATAGAATTGATTAAAAATTAGTCAAAATATCAAGTTAAAGTTTTTTAATTATTATTATTTTCATTTGTTCCATTATTGAATATAATAATTTTAGATAAAGTTGAAATTTTTTTATTAATTCCACTTGTGTCTAAAAGAGTGTAAGCTATTTGAAATAAAAAAATATTGAAAAGGAATAATTATATGTATTTTTATAAATAGATATTTGTAAATGGGTTTTTAATTTTTTCCTATGCTTTTTAATGTCTCATATCAAATAAAAATGTTATTAAAATTGTCATGTTAATTAAAGGTGAAAAGGTTTATATACTCTGTACACCTAAGTCTAATTCATAAAATATTTTGTATTATCAAACAATGTAAAAAAGTGAAGAGGGAGGGATGAATTTTAATAAGATTAGTTAATAATTAATTAGGGAAGTTTAGATGTTAAATGAAATCAATATTAGTGATTTTTTATGCTGTAATATTATTCATAGGATTGGTTAAGTCGTTGGAGGATTGATTGAAATTTTAGGCCACCCCTGAGATATTTCAGCCGGTATAAATACTAATGACCGCTTCGCATCAATTATAAATTAACGCATAGAAAGCCATAAAACGGGGTATACGGACACGGGGTTTTTATTGCGAGAGGTTCGAATGAAGTATGAAAGAATGAAAGAATGCAGCCGACGAACCAATGGCGATAAATAAAAGTCGGGTGCGAAAAAAAGAATAAGAAACCTCTGCGGGAAGAATTCGAGAGATCGGCCAAGAACAATCCTGAGTGTAAGGATTTCACGGTGAGTTAGTATTGACGTGTATTGTAGACACTTTAGGCAAGAACACAGTGTGTGGTGGATATTATGTGAGGACGAGGACAGTAGCTCGCTTAGTAATAACTCAATGATCAATGATCAATGATCAATCACTTCTATGAACTCCATTGTTCACCTGCGTTACGGAGTGCTGCCATTTGCACGCACTAATAGGATCTTACACACAATGAAACTATACCTGCCCAACTCCATTATCTACACTTTACTAATTATTAATCTGGGGATTGAATCAGTAGCTTCCCCATACAATGACCGACTGCTGTTTGGATAAATTAACTATATCTTCAGAGACTAATATTCTTAGTTACAGTCTTCTCTGTTGTATATCAAATGTAGAATTTAAAACATTGAGAGATTTTTAATACACAATTTGTTTTTTTAATTGGTAAAATGTATTATTAATCTATTAAATGTAGTATTATTCTATATGAGACCTCGGTTAAGTGTATAAAAAACGGGTTTTCAACTGCACAAAGTTTTAGAGCAGTGCGCGGCTCACATTTTTTTATTTTATTGCTTTATGATTTATGTAAAATTTCGTTATTATGTATTATAATTATAAGTATTTAATAAAACAAAATTATTATTTATGAAATTCGTATTCAACTTTAAAGTTTGTCCCATGAGCGAGAGAGAGAGAGAGTTGAAATAATATAATCAAATATTATAAAGGGAATCATTACAGAACTCGAATATGTCAAAGTAATTCATTACGCCCACTTGGACTAAGTCTGTTCATAATACAATAAATCTTAGGAATAAGACTTGGGTATACAGAGTATACATATTATAAATCTTTTAATCTGTAACCACACCTGAGATATAATAGTAAATTAATAAATAATAAAATTAAGATTTTTTTGATGATGGTTTAAATATAAGAGAAAACCATCAATAAATCATTATAAATTTGTTATTAAGAAGTAAAAATAAATTGATTGATTTACTATGTAGTGGCACTATTTATTTGTTATATTAAATTTACCGTGCAATAAGTTAACGCGGGCATTAAATGCACAGTAGGTATTATGATAATGAATAAAACAACATAAATCAAAAGCTTGCAAGTTGCAATAAAGTTTGGTAAGTGGCTTATGGCATTACTTAGCTCTAAAGTTAGACAACTAAATAGTCCACGAGGAGCGGCGAAACTTACGCGTGATTTAATTAACTCCATACTTTACGATCCTCCAACTTTCCAGACTGACTTTGTTCCCGATGTACTGAAAGCACCCCCGAGGAATAATACGCTAGAACTAACTTCACCCCTGCACCGCGCTTTAAATACACATTAATTTTATAATATTATACATATATTGTAGACATATTAGTGTTTAGGTCTGTCTGTGGTAGCAGGATGGTATATCACGACCCGGCATGAAATTTAAGAATACAATTGACCCACTTCCTTGGTGCTGATGCTGCAAGGGAAAAACGACACAGAGAAAGCAATATTGCTTATTAAACAGGTGCTGTGTCCACTCACTTTGACTACATATCAAATGTGATTGTTTAGTCTGGCTCTCTTATCTTTATGCCAATGAATGACCATTTTTTATAAAATAAATTCATAATGTATTTAGAGTTTCGGCAATAAGAAGCTACGGTAAAATATTTGATGTCATGATTATCAGAAGCAAGAGCTTTTTTACCAAAAAAAGCTCTTGCTTCTGATAAAAAATATTTAAAACACATTCATGGCAAAAGTGTATACAATTTACTACACGATCATTCCCATAAAGCAATTATTAGTCGCATTTAAGACGATTCGGGTCAATATGAAATGATTACCGAGTGTTTAATCGTATGATTTTACACCTTAAGATCTTGTCCGCTTTCACAATATCACCTTCTTCTATGTATGTATATACGTATATATGCTGCTGCTATGCTTATATAACCTGTATATATACTATATATATATATGTATATATAAATATATATATATATATATAACACTACTACTATAACTATATATATATACCTATATATATATATATATATATATAGATATAGATATATTTAATATAATGTTGAACGAAGATGCTCCCAAGATGCACGACCACACGACGCTGTGGTATTCCAACCATCTTCAAACTTCTAGGAAATTCGGGAAAATCAATACTCGGTTAATGGTAGACCGACTTGTTGTATTGGAACGGCATGGTCTCGGTTTTTAATGGTTATTGTATATTTTGAATACACTATTATACAATCCGTGAGATTAATTTTAATATCATTTATTATGTTAAGATTTAGAAATACTGGAATAAAAGCAATGCGGCACGCGTTCGCCGTTCATTTCGTGATGAACAATTCTAATACATGTAATACAACATTTGTGGTACTCGTATTTTCACCACTTTCATCTTAATACATTTAAATTTAATTTAAATATTAAAAAAAACAGTGTAAATATGAACTGGGCGTGTGGTATTTATTATTAAATCATTCAATATATTGCAAAAGAAATAGTGTAATTTATAACACATCAATGTAAATATTCTTTATTTAAACTATGTTGGGAATAATAACAACGAAAATAAACAAAACAAAATAGTAAACCTGACACGGAATTCACATTCATAGTTGGCCCGGTTCATTGTGGCACTGTTTTACTCATTATCATCTCTTGTCCTAATCATAGTGTTATTATATGATACATTTGAATATGAATATTTTATAGATCTTTTTAAATATAAGCAAATATAACCGATAAAAATAACAAATAATAAAAAAAACTTATTTATAGATTTTTAAAATATACACGGTGAACTTTTAGGATATTTTAGCGAAAAAAATAACAAATAATGAAAAAAAATTCAAATGTATTACTAATTAGAAATTTTAAAATAATAATTACGTATTTAACAGACCCAATACACTCGTGACTGTCACTACTGTGTACTTCACAGACACAACCCATTCCCAGATCTTGGCCCAAATATGATTAAAAAAACACTGTTAATATTTTTAAAATTTTTAATTAATAAAAAAAAATCAAATATTATTTTTTTTACTTATCTTATGATACCCTACCACCCCATAATTTTTTTTCAGTGAGTTCATGTCCACTTTCTATAATTATTATGATTGAGAAGCTGAAAGGTTATCAAAACTTAAATAAAATATTATATTGTGCAATTTCATACCTACAATTTTTTGTAGTAGGTAGGTACCTACATAAAAAATCACCATTTTGGTTTTCATTATTTACTTTCAAATCCCTCAATTATGAGGAATGTTTTATAAGAATACTGTGTTGTTTACAAAGATAGTTACTTGTACATAATGTGTTTGAAGATGTTTTGTTGCATATCTGTGATCAGTTACTATGACAGGTCACGTATGATTTACCTGCTGGATATCTGCAAACTATTCACATACTAATATATTACACATTATGTGATTCTAAGTACTGAAATACTAATAAATTATATCTCAGGGAATCCGTCACCGATGATGGGTTCAACAATATATTACTCGATAACAAGGTGAAACTATGGAAATTTATTGTGTACTCATGTAAAAATATAATAATAGTATAATTAATACTGAACTCGAGAACAGACTGGTAAAGAACATTGTTCATTAACTGAAAAGATTAATAATCCCATACTGGGTTATGGGGAACCCAAGCTAGTAAATAGCATCTCATTAAGATTACAATAGAATAAATATTAGATTGATGAAAATGCATTTTAAAAGAGAAAATCAGAGTTAACCTGAATCGATCGAGATTTTAGTTATCGAATTCTCAGTTTTTTTAGATAAATTAGTTGATACCCATATTACCTGTTATTAATAAAACTTAATTAAATCGTTAAATAAACTTCTATTGAATATCAAATTAATAATATTAAAGAGCGCTTTATTTTTATAGGTATTGTTAATATATTCATGATGTTTTGAAGTATGAATTTTGCAGTCACAATATTTTGTCATAAAACATGATTTCATTGACAGATATCATGAAAATCGTGTCCGCTTTCAAAATGCAAAATGTCTCTTTTAAATCCACATATATGATGTATTGCAATAACCATTTATGTATCAATAAACATGTATTTTCATGGTAGATTTAAAAAAAAAAAAAAAATACCCCATCATTTCATTAAGAATCGGTCATTATTATACACCGTGAGTACAATCCGCCACAATTATACAATACACATAATTATTTTTAAGATATTTATAATTTAACAAAATTTTAAATTATGTTATTATTATATTAATAATTGGAATGGCTATGCAATACAATTGTTCGTGATTGTACTGATTGGTTGTGTATGTGGCATACTGTGCGGCGATATTATTGTGGAGCACGTTGCCAGTGAAATAGTGATGGGAAAAAATAACAATTAAATAATTAATACTTACTTATCATAAAAATGAATATAAAATTTTGGAAGTGAATTTTATGCATTTCCATGAAGATATAGGGGAAAAATTTTCTACAGTAGTTGTTATTTTTTGGGGGGGGTTGAAGTGTGTTGAAAATTAGTATATTTCAAAGAACACTGTTGAATAAATCTTTCTATCACAGGTATGCTTCTTGGTCATTTATACAGCGACAGGGGTACTTTGTGTGACCTGTTTATAGGTATTTTAATTGTATTTTTTAATATTTGTAAAGAACATCCCTAGTGGATCGCATATTTGATCGATAGATCATTGAGCGGCTTGTTTCTCACGGTGGCAACTTGTGGGTGGTGGGAGGTTGTAAAGAGTCAAGTAGAGGGAGGCTTCCGTTCCCGTATTTTATTCTTTATAAGGAAAAATAAACCAAAATTATCATAAAATAATCATACTCAATAAAAATAATCTATCCAAGTACAAGTCGTAAATTATTAAATTTTTCCAATTAATATTGTCGTGTGAAAGCAGTTAATTTATGAAGTTTTATTACCTGTACATTACGGCAGGTGTCTGAGAACATGTCACGTTGCTTACTAATAATATAAACAATTCAAGAATTCTGAAACAACTAAATACATGACATTGCTTTGAATTATATGATGATGATAGCAATTTGTTTTTAGGCAGAAATATTTTTTGTCGAATTAATTAATGAATCTGTAATTTTACAAGAAAAATATCATGAAGATATTATTCAATATCATACAATTCCACAAAAACATATCTGTTTTTTATATTATTTTTGTAGAAAATATTCAACAAAAACAAAATAATGGCAAGGCACATTTATTAATATGAATGCCAGAATATTTAAAGATTCTCGTAAGAAATAAAAAAAAAATATCTATTGACATATATGAAAAGCAAATATCGTTGGTCTTATTATTAAGGACGAGGTTGTTTATATTAAAATAAACTATGCAAATATGTTTAGGTTGACATAATTTTCATATTAGGGTTTGTGACTTTTAAAGGTAGAGATTTAAAGCTCACACACAAAACATACACAATTTTTCTGATTAATAGTTATATATTTGGGATTATCTTTTGTATATGAACAATATTTCAATTATTATTTTTTAAATACATTTTACACAAGTATCATAATATGGAGTGAAGGAATGTCAGTGCGAGAAATATAGCCTGTGGAGTTGGCTGTGAAAAATTGCACCGGCTTCGACAGTTTCCGTTTTGGAATAGGCAATTTTAAAATGTATAAAATACACATTGTGTATGCTTATAAAAAATTGTTGAATATAAAAAGTTGATCGTGTCGATCACGATATACGATCGAGATAAATGAATCAGTCGGATGACTACAATATCATTGGTCGGCTCAATATACTGTGGGCGGGGCAATACATTACTGATACACTTCATACAACACACCGCCATATATCTAACAGATTACAATTAATACAAATATATTTTAAATTAACTAATGCCAATGCCCGGCTTGTGCGGAAGTTATGACTTCCTAGTTTAATAAAATGTTAATAATATGATATTAGGATCAGAAGCAATGGAAAGGTCGTGAGATAGAGATCGTCTAGGTTTGTACATATTCGTCAATTGTCACGCGATATTGCCTGTCTAGTCACATAAAATAGAGACTCCTTTAAATCCATATAAATCGTTTTCCTAAACAACATGCGACTTACTACTCATTTCTCAATTCAAGACGATGAGTAATATTAATGGAGACATAGCTTTCTTATGAGAAGAATTACACAACTCAAAAAATGAACCATTATTACCCTATGCAAAATTAAGAATACCTACATTTGTAAAAAAAAAATTACAGACTATTAAAACCTCACTGTTTTAATATTAAAATCAAAATGTATTTACACATACTTACTTTATACGACTTAGTTAGCTTAGATTAGGAAACCAATATATATATATATATATATATATATATATATATATATATATATATATATATATATATATATACTCTTTCTTCTCACTATATATATATATATATAAATAATAAGTATTATATATTTTACAAACTGATCTTATTTAACACATTTATTCACCTATTACATATACAATATCTTTTCTTATATTTTTTAATAAATTTTTGATACATACATGCCTCAGGATACATTTTTACTTTAATGGAAAAAATATACCTAGATTCATCTGAAAATTTATGTCATGTGTAATACATGTCATTATTATCATTTTTAAATTCGTATTATTTATTTTTAAAGTATAAAAATAAGATTGACCAGTAATCATAAGTATTTTACTTATTGTAATACGGAGTACAATCAATTGGTAATTAAAATAATTAATAAATCATAACATAATTTATGGGAAAAAATACAAAAACCCACTTGTAAAATGAAATTATGATATATGTATATTTGCTAAATGACATTTTTCAAGTATTCGGGACCTGAGAATATTTTCGTATTGACAATTCCCATTCGATAGTATTAAAATCCAAAGATCAAATATTTTGGAAACAGTGCGTAGATAAAGTTGAAGAAATGTAAAAATATATAGAATATTTGCAATCTAGTGAAATACATATTAATAAATAATATCGTGTTTTTTATTCCCTAAAATATGTAGTTCTTGTTGAGGCGGTATTTTAATCCTTTGGTTGATTAAAGCCAATATTTATTATTATTTATGTAATAATATCGTTTTATCATTTATAAAAAGCTTACATTTTGAGTATTATTGAATATTTATACTTTGATATTAATTTAAAAACAAAAGCAAATCTGTGCTTAATATAATGTCTTCAATATTTTGAAAAAAAAATACAGATTTTTGTATATAAATAATATTTTGGCTATTTACTTCATGAGTAAAGTGTGTTTTTTATTTTTTCGTAAGACCAAAATGTATGAAATAATTAAATAAAACTTTTTGGCTTATCACTGGCTTTTGCGGCAACCATCTCATATTTTATAACGTTAAACCCACAGTTTACCAGTCTAGACTTTGAATTTTTTGTTGTATATATATAAATTGTGTCATAGTCATCAAAAAAGTCCATTTAACTCACTTTCCCACAATGGTCGTTTCCTCAAATCCCCTTGCTTTGATCGCCCAGAATAGAATGCTTGAGATTGATTTCCAATTTTAGATATTTATCGACGGTATACCGTTTTGAAAAGAGTGTACAAATTGTCTCTGTAAATTCGTTTTGATCCCGCTGTGTCATAGTAATGAAGTTGATGTTATGGGTTCTTCTATTACGGAGTCTGTATGAGCAGTTTGTGGATACGGTATTGGTAAATGAAATAATATTAATAAAAGGCCTTCATGCAGTTTAATAATTAAATGAATAGTCTTCTCTTATTTAGTTCCGAATAAGTGATTGGTCCATTTAGCGGTGTTCTTGTTGGACGTCACGTCTATACTTGGAAGTTCAACAATAGGAACCTCATGGGCGTGACAATTTGATGGGAAAAATTACACACTTGTGTCAATCCAATCGAAAGATACTTCCCATATGATACATACGTGATCCCATTATACAAGCAGTACGGTATGTTCTTCTCACGAAACCGCCATTCCTTATTCACAGCCCCAATATGAATATTTGATTAAAGCCGGTTGCGCCATTCAACGATATCGACACTGAACAGATCGTCTCTTTCATCAACATAACCCAATATGGAAGTCTGCATTAGCCTTTGTGTGATCTCTTTCTGCTACCTATTTATTACTTTCAACAGATCTACTCTTACTTTTTGTGTAAATAAATACAACATAACCAGCGTAATAGCTCAGGAGATAAGGCGTGTGGCTACAAATAACTTAGTCATAGAATCCCACTCAAGTCACAAAAAATCCTAATTTGATCGGTTATTACGACTGGGAAATCGGGAATAATATTTATAAAATCGTTTTGATCCAGTTTTAGTAAGGTGATACCAAATTTTTTAAAACCTTCTCAAAAAGCCTCTCGGGTGTATATAAATGTGAAATAGATTAAAGATGTAACGTTAGATATTTCATTAATTTAGGAAATTAATTTAAAAAAAATACCATCCAAAGAGATATTTGCCTGTAAAACTTGAGATATAAAAAAAACCTAATTACACTCAAATGGTGATTACATAAATACTCTTTTCGTAAGGGAATTCTATATTGTATTGGTTGACATTAATTTGTTGAATTTAATGGGTGATTTATAATAAAAAATTAAAAATGCACAATGACTAGTCTAATCAAAATATAATAATAAAAATGTTTGTAGATAAATCATATAATTTTATCAAATCATCTTATTAGACTTCAAACCCACAAGCCAACATATATATAAGTGTTGTAATATTGAGATTTATTTGCTTAATTATTTTACATAGGTGTGTGTTTTATAGTATTAAGGATAAATGAAAAATTCTATTGGAAACTGTTCTTATTAGGAATATAAAAAAATGGATATTTAAATATAATTTGCATATTTGAGAAATATCTAAAATTGGCTCTCATACACAAGCGTTTTTATTGGTCGTTCGAAACGGTTATCTCGGTCGGACGGCCCATAAAATGTATTCAGATTTGAGAATGTTGATTTTAATTAGAATATTGCGAAGAGGAAAAAAGGAATTATCGAAGAAATCTGATCGCAAAGCTAAGATGATGATGATGATTATTATTATTATTGTGGGAGGGACGCGTGGAAATTTGTTCAGTGGCCGACGAACCTTACCGAGTGAAGACGTTTTTATTTTCATATAAATTTAGAAGGCGTCATCGAAGGTCCTACAAGATGAATACAAAGTTTATTCTAATTAAAATATTATTATATTTTATTTCAATACATTGATTAATTCACTAGGTCTTCGTTGTTCAAATTTAAATTTATTCTGTCGATTTTTACATAATGTACGGAATTCGGAATAGAATTTCATATTAATCTGTTTTTTTTTATCTAGTATTTCTAATAATCTTCAATACTACTTACATATTTATGTTTTTTCCATATATATATATATATATATATATATATATATATATTCCCATAAATTATGTTATGACTTGTTAATTATTTTTATAACCAATTGATTATACTCCTTTACTTCCCTATTCTTATGTATTAAAATAAGAAAATACTTTTATACATATAATATTGTAACATCAAATCATAATGTTCATCGAAACATTTTATGTAAATTATATTTTATAAAGAAATGTATAATAAAATTTCCTCTTATAATGAAAATTGAAAGAAAAAAATATTTATTAAATATAATATTATAAAAAATACATGGTAACAAACTCACTGCTGCAAATTGCCAAGAAAAAAACATTTGTTGTGTGGAAAATCATATCTTCTATTATTATATTAGTTATATTCATTAAGGAATAAGACATTGTTTCTTATATTTGTAGAGCAATACAATAAAAAATAAATAGTAGGCGATAACATGTGAGCTGACACGATTAAATAAGTTGTACAGATTATAGGTACAATTAAAATAGATACTATTTATTAACGACTTAAAAAACTACCCTTAAGCCATTTTGTCTATTATTATAGGTCATACAAATATTGTAACCGTGTTGATAAAAGGGGTGTCGAAGATGGAGTTGTACGGTGATTATGGACAGGGTGTAGAATGATACCACACAGAATTCTGAGATCAATAAAATGTAGACGATTAAATACTTTGTTAGAATTGTGTGTAGCCGAATAAACAACAAAGCGGTTATATGCCGGTCGAGGAGCAAATAAAAAATCCAATGAAATCCTATATAGCCGACACGATGGTCCCTGAGATAAGACAACTAAAGGCGCATACCTTAGGCCCAAATCAATCTCAGCCATAATTTAGGACCCTGAACATCACCTCCCATACCGCAATCCCCTTTCACCCTTTCCTTTCCCCGTGTCGAAGCTTTTCAGACACAAATATATACTATCAACAACGCTAAACATACTTAAAGGGGTGTATTATTTATAAAACAAAGGAAATTTTTAAAATAAATACATATTGTTTTAATTTTTTTACACAGAACATATGATTAGCGTTTCTCTTAAAAAGTCTTGCATGAAAAAGTGGCAATTTACAATGACTGAATACAGCAATAATAGCTGACTTATCATTTTTTCGTTGGATTATGATATATTTAACAAATATTAGCAAATTGTACGAAATAATAATAAATATGGTATTTTACATTGTGTCAAAAGCGGTAAAAAAATACTACTAGGTATTTAACACATTATGTTAAGTGAAATATTGTTGTTTTGTCATTATAATATTGCATTCTATATTGTTGCTTATATCCGTATTATTTTTAACTCTTCATTTGATAAAATAAGAACTCGAAAATATTATTGTATCGAACTAAACGGGATACAAGAAAATCTATAAGATGTATGCACATTTAAAATAATGGAAAAAATCCTTATGGACCAAAATATTTATTTATTTATGAGTAATTTCTTTCGAATTAATTTTCCACTAACGAATTTAATTTATTAAATTAATTTAAATACAATATCAAGATTAGGCAACGCTTATTTATTGAATGAATCCTTAATAAATGTATAAATATGACAATTTTTAATATTATAAACATCAAATTGGAAAAATTAAATTTTGGAAAAATTAAAACAAGTTTGAAAAATATTTTCATTTTAATGTTATGACTGTTTAATTTATAAACTATGTTAGAATCATTATTTTATATTCATAATTATTTATTTTAACATAAATATTCATTAAAATCATGATATTTGGTTGGTTGAAATAACTTTTTCGAAAATGTCCGAAAGTATTATTTTTAAAATTATTTCAAATAATTTATAACAAACCATATTGATTAAAATATGTTCATCAATAATAGAAAATTGCATTTTTTACTTTCTGACTAATTATTATTAAAAAGTGTAAAATATTGCCGGTAAGAATATCGATAAAATTAAGCTAGTCATAAAACTGGGAGCTTTCACATTATATTACTTCATGGCTTAGAAACTTACAATACAATAATACTGGGCTTTCTAAATGTGTAATAAAATTTGTATAAAAAATCAATGCACTATATTTTCATATTGCAATTGATAATAAATAAACAACGATCGAACGACTTGAATTAATGAGTGTAAAAAGTTGGTCAATCAGACATCTCATTTCGGAAGATATTTATCACAGAACTTCTCATTTATTATAGTCACTTTTTCATTTAAAAAAAAATCAATCGTGGCTCTACAACAATTGAATATATTATATATTGAGAATAAAAGAGCGTACATTTAACGTCAAATAAACGGAACCAATCGTACTACGTGTTACTATTTTAAGCCGAATATATTTAGAATATTGTCGCTTAGAAATCACACAATAATATTTTCCCTGAAAATTATTTATAAAATTTTATTATAGTGGATAGAAACTCTAATCTTACGTGGCGTTAAAGCAACCATTTCTCTTTACGAGCCGTTACAAGAGAGGTTTTCTCACAAATGTTTTATCTCTTCAACAATGAAACCTTCATCATTTAATTTTTAAATTAATAAAATAACATATTGATTACTTTTTTATAATACTAGTATAATTATGTAAAACTCCATTTTTTTCGTTTTATGATATTATGATTAGATGTTACAATATTAAGTTTATAGACTTAGTCTTTTACTTATTTTAATACGGAGCTTTAACCTTAATACTGATAATATGAAGTATGAACGAATTTTATCATTATCTTTAAAAATATGTCAAATACCATGAATAATATAAAACTTTTGATCTAAATTAGTGCGTTTAAAATATTTAAATACAAATAATAATACATTTTTAGCAATTTCATAACATATACATATGTATTGAGAAAAGTGTTAAAAAACAAACATCAAAATTTCATTTTAAGATAAATTTACTATTAAAAATTATATATACCTATCAATGTTTGCCTAATTTATTATTTCAATTGGGAATACTGTTATTTTTTCTAATTTTTCAAAAGCAATATTAGTTGTTAGTGAATATGAAGCTCTTCAAATGTATATTATGATATTATATAGTATTGCTTTTCCCCTATGGAGTTTATAATTTTTAGCATTTGTTTAGTAAATATGTATGTAGGTGTATGAATATTAAATTGAACTTCATTAAACAAATTTTAAAAATAATTAAATTTATTAATAATTTTAATGATTTCATACATTTTTTAGAACAAGATTTGTTATTTCAAAAGAAACTGTCGTTGTTAAATATTCATATTTTGAAAATATGAAGTATTTACAAGAAAACATGTACATGGATTTTTTATCTAAAAGCATAGCTGTGATATTTCATTGATAAAAAAAATACTTGATGACATTACGTATTATAATTGTGTGAAACGGGTCGCGTTTTAATGAATGGAATATGGCGTCACTAGTATGCAAATCCACGAAAATGTCGTATTTTAGTGCGTTTGAAAAAAGCCAGCACAATGGATGAATGAAAATGCTAATTATGTTTTCATTCAGCTGCAATTTGTACACACCGCTGTTGATTATTATGCATCACATATCACAGGTGATTGATTATACTAATGATGTTGGTGTTTGTTCCCAAACTGCAGGGGGCTTTGTTCAACAGCTCCACGGTAAGATCACCTCAATTAATCAAAAAAACCCACAACGAGATCCTACAACAATTATATCACGCCAAAAGTGATATTATTACTAACGATCGATGTGTAAAAAATACCACCGGGAGGCCAATTTCATCGACTTGTTGATTACTCATTGTAGAATATATGAACATTGTCTACTGAAATGATATTTCAATTCAAATCAATTATATACATATTTCCCGGAATTTAACTTGTATGTAGACATAACATAAATTTTATAACATGTTCTTTAAATTTTCTTGACCTAACCTAACCTAACCTAAGATAGTGAACTACGTAAATATTGATTCTAGGAGTGTGCAAATTTGATTTGTGATTCAATATATTGTTTTCGTTTTCCCCTTTAATTGAAATCGACTTTCATAATTTGAGTCAAATTTCCAAGAAGTATTGTTAATATGGAGCATTTCGTGTAAATATATGAACATCTCGGATATATTATGTAAGTTCTCTGAAATGAGACTATTTGATTCACATGTGGAAAAAAAACTCATTTCAAGTATCACAAAAGCATGAAAAACTCTCTCTAAATTTTTATTTAATTAAAAATTCAAAAACCTAACAAAAACAAGGTAACAAGGTTAGGTTACCTTGTTTTTGTTAGGTTTTAATCATTTTTAGTTCGCAAATCAGTTACTTATGCGATGCTATTAAAATAATATATAATTTTTTGAATGACTTATTGTCTAAATAAAGCATATGTATTTATAAAGACATTTTGTGAAAACGTATGTCATATATTTTAATAATGTTATAACAAATTATAAAATATTGTGATTTAATAACACATAGATTACAAAAGCGAAACACAAATATGTTAAGCTCTCCTTATGAACTGTCAATTTGTAAATACGTTATTGTGTTTACACCCCATGGCTTAATGTGTGTAGCCTTGTCTTGTGTAGATATTTTAATGAAAATCCTGGCGCTTGCTCCACCCAGTACGAGGCGCCATTTCACAAGGAAGCTATTGTGTGTTATTTTTTTTTATTTAATCCATGATAATGTGAGCATGGCAAGGTGTCGGTCTCACGGGGATGGTTTTATATAATTTTAGTAGTATTTGTGTTAGTTGGTTCCGCTTTCGTGTGAATGTTTGACTTAGTTTCCCTGTGCAGGTGTCCCAGCTTCATGAGAACCTGAGACGTGATGTCCTGCTTACTCTATACACTCTTTACACACCACAATACTACCACAATAAAAAGGCATTACCTAGATGTTCAATTCAAGAACGACTGCCATAATGTCCACCTGAGGGACTGTGAAAATCACTGTGAATGACGTGTTTGGCAAATATAATTACAGTGGAAGCTCGTTAATCTAATACAATCAAAGGCTCCTGGCAAAAGTCAATTATATATATATATATATATATATATATATATATATATATATATATATATATATATATATATATATATATATATATATATATATATATATATATATATATATATATATATATACATATATATTATTAAGAGAACACAGTCGTCTGGAATACCAGAGAATCTACGTCTCTGATGGAAGTTTCTTTGATAGGGTTTTTTATACACAACAACGTGTTAATTGTCTGTCGGTGATCTTAACTATTACTAGTTACACAGGTCACCGACAGAGCGGCTCTGCCCGACTTAATAATCGCCTCAGTATTTTTATCTGACAATCCAGGAAATCAGAGTAAACGTGGATCAAGACGATCGATCGGGATTTTTTTAATATTATTCCCGATCTCCCAGTCGTAATATATATGTATATATATCTATATATATGTTTTTTTTAAATATATATATATATATATATATTTAAAAAAAACAGACCACAATTATTTGATTATTAAGACATTGTAGATAATCCGAGAGTTTGCGGTATCATATGTGTCGGATTATCGAGACTATACTGTATGTATTTTCTATTATAGACATTGGATTCGATGATATTGATATTTTATTAATAGGTACCTACTATAAATTAATTTTTACTAATAAATTATCTTATTACTATAAATTATTTATATATTATACCTGCCTTTCTGAACGCAAATTTTCAATCCATAAACACATAGCAATTAAATTTTAAAAAATTGCCTTCTTTGGTGATATTTATTTTAAATTGATCCTACCTTATTTTCATAATATAACTTCCAAGATATATAATTGATTTCTTATTTTGTAGAGTAAATTACATAATTGACAAATAATTTATTTGAAGTAACTCACAATATTATATTATTCAATTATCGATATATTGTAGAACTTACATCAAATAAATATCTTTAATTATGGGATTCTTCCCAGATGTCAACAATTTGAAATTTACCGCAATCGGTTGTGATTGGTGTAATATATGGTATTGTAGTTTTGTGGTTTGAGAGCTCATAATTAATATATTCATATATGTTTACGTAATTGTCAAATGTATTGTGGATAGGTTAGCAAAATGTGAACCAGGTGAATGCAAATGACATGGTTTTATTCAAATAAATATCAAAAGTGAAGAGCAAACGAAGGCCAACTGGTCGCGAAGGAAACGCTAAATATCACAGGTTTGAATAGGAATTATATTGCAACAAATTTTAATTTGATTGCGCGCTTTTTTGCGAGTCGTTCTTTTGTTGAATGACATTCAATTTCATGAAAGGCTTATAGAGAAATGGAGATCGCCCGTGTGAATGCGTCCATTGACTGAAATCATCCACTTGCAAATTGCCGATCCAGACGACAATGACGAATTTCGGAAACGGATGTGTTGTGAATTATAGCACCGAACAATTCACCATTATTCTGTAAAAAAAAATATCGAAAAAAGGGTGGACATTTATATTTTGACAATGACGAAAAATCATACCAACAGGCACAGGTTTCAGATAAACTAATATGGGTGGGAATATTTTTATTGATAGCTAAATTAAATATTGATTTAGATAAGATACGATTCGCTTTGTTGTATTTGATTCTCACAGAAGACGACAATATAAACCGTTTATCTCGATACTTAACAATGGTATTATTTAATGGACACTGACGAGAAAATGACCATATTTTGCGGTTGCATATAAACCATTTGTCGAGAATCGGATTATTGTTTTTATAACTAATTACATGTGATCAAATCCGGTATTAATATGTGGTGCCCGAGGTGTTTATTTTGTATAGAAAGCAAGAAATTAATAAAGACAAGCTTTAAAGCCTCGGGACATATTTAATAGAACCACTTTAGTGTGTTAACAAATACACTAAAGAGCAGAAGACCCACTAAAAGACCGCGGGCATCACATAAAGCCTTAATTGAGTTATTCAATATAATAAAAATATCAAAATGATCACACTCAATAAAATACTGATTCATTCATATCGTTAACTATAATTATTTTACTCTCATTGTTAGTAAAATGAAGCGATTTGCTTGTGGGATCCACAAAACTTCTCATTCATCATACAAACTTCTTTTATGTAATACCAAGTAGCATTTTTTTATTACTAGAATCATAAACATGTATTTATAAAATTATACTCTAAATGTTATGTATTTTGATAATAATATTGAGTAAATTATGGTTCGCATTTCTGTATATTCTGAACATAAAACATTACATAATATTTAAAAATTATTAATCAACTTAAAAAAAAAAATACATTTAGCCAGACCTAGTCTAAGTGGTTGTAATTTATGTACTTTGACGTATTCAAGCTCTGCAACAATTTCCTATATAACATTGCTTTATTATTTTATGTTATTTTAAAACACTATATGATAAACAAAGTATAAAGTTGAATGCAAATTTCATAAATAGTAATTTTATTTTTTTTATATTATTACGTTATAAGATTCTTCTGTTAATATCCCAAAATTCAAATAGAATACTACATTTTATCGAATAATTAGATTTTTTTCCGCGCAGTGCGCATCTGTTTTTTTTATATTCTTGGCCGAAGTTTGCATATAGTAAGTACAACGTAAGTGTATCAATATACACAGTTTTACGTGCATATAAAAAATATTTAATAATTTTTAAAAGTTTACTATCGATACACTCGTTGATGGAAAATCTTCTAGTAGTAAACTATTAATAATTCATTATATATAAAAATATTTATGAAGGTATTACAAAAAATATTAATACACAACCGTGATCTATGGAGTCTACAGCGGGCTTTGAACTCATATCGAATATAATATTTTGTATTTATTAATTAAAAAATGATAATTTTTAATATGTCAGAAAAAGTTTCTGTTTATATTTAGTATCACGCCAAAATGCTTAATTACAAAACATATTTTTATGGGTACCTACTATTATTTATATATTCAGAGCGATACAAAAAATATATTATTACGGTGTCACGAGGACTATAAAAATAAATGAAATCATTGTTCACAACACAGTTGCGCAATTCTTAGCGTTGAATTTGTCATGGTAAAATTTTATAAGTCATTGGGGGCGTTTGTCTTTTGCATTCGTTAATTTATAGGCTATTTGTCAAGAGTGAAACTAAACGATGGAGCCGCCATTAAAAGCTCGTTATAAATGCATAGTTTGTGAAATTACCCCGTGTAGTATTTTGAATAATTGTATTGTGTGTACATTGGCATTGATTATATGTATGATTGTGGGTGAACAGAAGTTGTATGAAGATCATCACAAATGTAAGATACTTATCTTTTGTTTGGATATTATAATGTGTATATACAATATATTTCTGTTGTGTCGATAGGGACTCTGTTAAAAGGTCAGACGGTTGTAAGAAAATATTTCAATTAATAATCATGCACAATTACAAAAGCTCAGAAAGCCCGGCGTCCAGCTGAGAATCGGTTCCATAGTGAAATTAGCTAGGGACACCATTCTTTATTACATGTCTACTTATAACATATAATTAAAATAAATATACCTACCATTTCTACAAAAAAATCGTATTAGGTAGGTACAGCAGTTTTTATTATAATTTAATTAGTTTTATTTATTGGGTAAAACGACACGGGAACAATATTCAATTCATACATTTTTCAGATAATTCAAGCTCACTTATTTTTATTTTATTGTTATATATTTAGTTTGGTTCTCTAATTTACATTTGATCTTAAACTATTAAAATATATTGTTGGGATTGTTATAATATCTGAATGAATGACATTTATTTTATTTTAAATACGTAGAAGGTAGAAGAAACTGCAATCTAGTAATGCTAAATTTCCAAAATGCCTTTTTCTCATCTGTGTTTGAAAATCAACATAAAAATATAATGATTTATTTTATTTTAAAGCTATGATATTATTATAAAGAATATTCTATTATTTACTTGTGATTTAATAAGACTTACTCAAGAATGAAAGACTGAATTAATAACGTCAATATTTACCCTCTTAAAATGTTATAATTATACTTAAAAAATATTTTATAAAAAATTTGTCAAATATACATGCTTGAATGTAAATTTCTTTAAAAATATTTCTTTAACCAAACCAACCTTGACCTTACTAAAAAATATGTGATAAGGTTCATATTTTTATTTAATACGCATGGATAAAGTGGAGATGATTTTAGTACCCGTGTCTAGGTCATTGAGCTACTGAAGAGTCTCGATTAAAAATATGTATGTATACATATAATTTGAAATAATAAATATTGTTGAAGTAGTCTTCGTCTCACGGTTGGCAAATCGCTGATCATCCACTTATCGAAAATCACACGGGTGATCTGTCGAAACTGCATACAAAAAACTATTTAATCACAACATTGTGGTCACATGAACGATGCAGCGGCTTCCGATATCATAAATCTGATCCATCCAGAAGCAGAGTATGTCTGAAGAGAAGACCAAGGTATCAAAAAACCCGATTCGAAATTAATTTGACCCCTTGGAGCGACCTCTGTATCCATGGCAGGTATGGCGTTCTTAAAAATACCAACGCGTTCATCAACAATATTCATAAAGAACATCTCTACAACGCAAAGCATTGCGGATTAATAACGAATAATTTCATTACATTTTCATCTACTCACATTCTCACAATAATAATCGAAGTAAAGCCGATTTACACTTATCAATACCCTAATTATGAAATATTTTATAAAAACTACCCACACCTGTTTTAACGTATAAAAAAATCAATTCTCTGTCATCAAAAAAGTTTCCTTTGTATACCAAAACATGTAGGTATTACGTAAATAAAACAATTATAAAGCATCTTTTTATTGTTTACCTAACATGTATGCTGTAGGTTTATAATATTGTCAATATTATATATTCAAAATTGTTCATTATTTTTAAAATATTCCTATATTCTCTTCGCCTAAGCTTAGGTACTAATAAATGTTTATATTCAAATAAAGCTTTAAGGGATTATATTATTAAAAATAATTCTAATTTTAAAACTTGTTTCATTTGAAAATTTATTTATTTACAAAAAAAAATATACGAAGACAATTTGAAATGAATACAGGATTAAGTATTTATACTTTTCTGAAAATGAGGTTTTGAAGAGTAAAAGGAATATAATCGATGGGTTATTAAGACAAAAAAGTATCTAGAAATCGATAGTTTATAACTTCTATATAGAAAAAAAAATCTCAATATAATAATAAATCTTCAATAGACAAGAACTTTTATTATAATTAGACTATGAAATTATAAAATTTTTGGCATTCGTTTTCACATAATAAGTTTTGTTACCGATATTTAAAATGGATTTTTGAATTCATAACTCATCGAGATGCCCTCTTAAATAGTTTATTATTCCTATTCTTAAAGTATAACAATATTATGTATGTCTTAAGAAACATTCATTGAATCGGTCCAGAAGCGTTGTTCGGCGTTAGAATGTTAAAAAGAACGGCGGCTTAGTTGTTAGGCGCACAGTGGTTAGAAGCCGGGGTCACATGTTCATACTATTGTTACTAAACCATGCATCACTGTCTTAAGCTTGCATAAATAATGAGATCTCACACTAATTACAAACCCCGGGGCTCTGGTTCAATGCCGAATAAGAATTTCACCTGCTTGATCCTTAAATCATAGTAATCCTACATATGAGTTTATTTACATAGTGATAAACAACATATATATGGATGCAAGAAATATTGTAAACACAATGGAGGTTACTTTGTAAAATAGACAACCTGATTCCCACACTATCATCATAATTATCATCATTATAATTGTTTGCTCCGTGTACAGTTTACCGAAATAAAATGTACGTTCACTGTCGTAACAGGTGACTTTATAGCCTCATTCCGACTTTATAGATTTTAATATCCGCTCTTTGAACATTTTATATCTGAAACACAATGCCCGCATTCCAAATAAACTATATTGGGAACGCAGCTTAAAAAACACAGGCGCTATTGATTTTCGCTGACAAATTCACAAACGACTTTGAACAAAAAGAAACAAACGATCCGATCCTTTGCGGTATCAAAGGACGTTCACAGGAATTCAAGTGTGAATCGAGTTTCGTTTACAGGTATATTCTTGCATGTATAATATTTAAATTAATAAAATATATATTACAAGAATTAAAAAATAATTATCTCATATGCATTATGTAAATAATTAAATTAATGCCATTCTTTAGACACACCCAGAAGTTAGATTGTTCAATTACGGCAATATTTTGTCACGATAGTTACAATCACTGCCATTTGCGGTAAATTAGCATACCTCAGCGCGTATTAAAATTTCTACAAAAATAAAAAAAACATTAGGAGTAATTCTTTATTTACACCATAAAGTTAACACACAAAATTATTACTCATAACTTTGACGTATTCGAGGTCTGCAAAAATTTCCTTTATTATATTGCTGTATTATTTCATTAATGTTAAACATTAAATGATAAACATCTATAGTTAGCATTTATAAAAATAAATATTTCATTCATGGAATAAAGTATAAAGTTGAATGCAAATAAAAAAATATATTAATATTATTATGTTATATGCAGAGTCCGTCAAAATATGGCTTTTATTTGTATGAAATGTGGGACTAAAAAGGTAGCACAAATGGAAAATTCTTTTATGAAAATAATTGTCTCAAATACTATGTAGGTACTTCTTAAAACCCCGTTAATTAATAGTCAAAGAGAAAAAGTATAATTTATTCGAAAATTTGAAAAAGTAGCATTATAATCTAGAAAAAAGGCATTTGGCGGACTCTGGTTATAAGATTGTTTTTATACGAAAATTTAAATAGAAAAATACATTATACCGAATAAGCCGCGCAGTGCTCTACAATTGTTAGCAATTAAAAATTTAATTTTTAACCCTCATTGTCGAGTTTTTCTTATAGAACAATATAAAAAAATCACAATAGGTTAAATTGAAATAAATACAAAATGGAGACATTTTTTCATGAATAATAACATATTATTTGTACATAACATATAACATATTATTTGTACATAACATATTATTTAAATAAAATTCTTAAGAAATAGTTGATATCGTTTACCTGAGTGTTGAATATAAAAATGCTCAATTAGTTACTAATAATTATAATAATAAACACTTAAACACATAAAATTTTATCAATTTTATTTTTTGTAAAAATAATAATGTGTAGCGATAGTATCTGGTAAATTTATGTTTTTCAACATAAATTAATTTAAAAATAAAAAAATGGTTAGTGTGTGTGTTTGTAGCATGCAAAATGAAGTGAGTCAGCTGTGGTCAGCCTGGGAACTGAATTCGTGTCTCTCCAAGAAACCGCATACCGTTAACATACAATCCATCCTTTTTATAAGGACAATAAATAATCCGAAATAATCACAATGTATTTAAAACCAACACGAGCCATTCAGCGATACACGTTATCAATATGACCAGACTAGAATATTATATTAATTGATTTTATTTAGTGAAGGTACTTATGACGCGTCTCAATTAATTCTCAATGCCAAAGTTGTTCTTCTTTGTGTGGATTATTCCGGAATCCGGTCAGATTTATGGTTGTCCGATTTCGGACCGGTAGAATATTTAAAAATATATACATATTAATAAATCAAGCCTAACATAATAGATTAATTAACGAGTGAATTTTTTTAATGCACTCGTTATTATACACATATTGAATCCCAAAGGGATGAATATAGAATGTTATATCGATGATTTTAATCAACAGAGCTTCGCTGTGATAGATTCTAGTTTCAGGGGAATGAAATAATCGTTATTATAAAGGATTTCGATATATCGAGGTTCTATATTAAAATAACGTTGGATATTATAGAATCCCTTATTTTAACTCTCGAAGTTAACTTTCATCCAGAGAATTGTTATTATTTGGGTTATGTTTATTTTTCTTAATAATTTGTTAATATAGAGTGTAGAATATACACCGATTAGACATTTTTTTAATTGTATTATGTATCCATAACTTTTTACTTGAATTGTTTGAATTAATTTATTTTTAAAGTGTTGGTGAATAATTCAAATGTTACAGTTTTACAGGATCACCGATAGGGCGGCTCTTCTTTATCTCTACCCTTTTATCTGAATTTACCTCGCAATCTAAGAAATAATAGTAAACTTGGATCAAGACGATTTATCATAATCTAAGAAATAATAGTAAACTTGGATCAAGACGATTTATCGTATTCCGAGAGATACAGCCTCAATTCTTTATTTAATTTATTGCCACGTTTTTGAAAATATATTATTTTTGAACTCTAAATAGCTTTATACATTTAAATACATTATTTTCATTGAGTTACTCTATTTTATTAATGGTTATTTTATTAAAAAAGATATTTTGATGAAATGATGACTCACGCAAGTTAGAAATTATTTAATCTAAGTGTGCATGCATCGTGAATTGGAAAAGTGCTGTAAAACAATTTGTTAAAGAAATAGGGAAGTTGAAGAGTAACTATCGGACTACATTTTGAATATAATGTTATTAAAATTAAATAAAAGATTAGTAAACAAAATTGCATTGAATGTTCGTTCATAAAGCGTATGTACCGCGATACGATCTACGTGTGGAGTAATTCCAAAGTCAGATACTAAAATTTGAAGTATATATGATGTAGGAATGAAAATTCTGTAAGCTTGAGTTCTAAATATATAAAATAAATATCGTATGGGAGTAGTTTGAATACTATAATGAATGTTCGATGTTGATTTCAGCAAAGACGTATATGTATGATAATGAGCGGTGGCGGTGTTGGGATTGTCTGTATCCACGTATCGATGGGATGTCCGAAACGAATAGAGGGAACACGTAAGGCCATGTCCCAGGTCTAATATTATACATACAGGTATTATATACGTGACTGCATCACTAGCAAATGGAACAAAAGCGTATTTCCGAAAATGAAATGCGTGAGCCGCTCGGCCGTGAGAGGTTGCCTCGTCCGGGACTGTCTAATAGCCAATAATAACAAATAATCGATGTAAAAACAATACCTTCAAATTATATACAACCTGCTTATCTATTCCGACTACTTAGCC
Organism: Agraylea sexmaculata; assembly: GCA_022606485.1. Taxonomy (NCBI): domain Eukaryota; kingdom Metazoa; phylum Arthropoda; class Insecta; order Trichoptera; family Hydroptilidae; genus Agraylea; species Agraylea sexmaculata. The sequence goes on along the minus strand of JAGTTH010000317.1, from coordinate 49,314 downwards.
ACACCGATACTTATACCCTATTGGATGACGGACTTCTTCAACCCAGAGGCGGCGCATGCTATTAAACTAACCATTTAATATACCTAATACTTTGCTTCCATCGAAATATCATTATGTATATAGACATCTTATATTTTTACTTACAAAGTGACAAAAATAATTCTCAACACAAATATTACATTAAATGAATCCTCTTAAATCTATGACTATCGTTAATCCATTCGTAAGAAATACATATTTTATTCAATAAAAATGTGCCGGTATTTACATCCTATCCTATTTTTTTTTGCATATTTCATTATTCTTAATATGTATGTTTGTTTTGTATAATATGTTTATTTCACCACAATTTTTTTTTATTTATAGTTTAATTAAACTTTAAATATATTGATAATGTGGTTTTATCACAATTATAAGTTTGATTAAAATTGATTGAAAATATATGTTTTACAACCTTTTTGCATTCATTTTGTAAGCGCATTTAAATTCCAAGTGAATATATTTCAAATTATACTTGCAATGATGGTGTAAATTCATTGTTTAGGATCAAGAATTATAATAGATTTTTCCCCCAGCTTACTTAATAATATTTAACCAACCTAATTTTTTTTTTTGTACTGTGTTACCAATTAAAGGGCTTATAGTGTATTCATTCAATTAGAGGACATTTCAAAAGTGTGTTAATATAAATAATGTGAATTACGTTTATATAGCTTTAAATTGTATGTTGTTCTAATTATCCAATAATTTTATTATAATTTTTGTAAAAATTCATACCCAGTAAACATATTTCAATTTGATGAAAATATCACATACAGCCTCAGCTTTCCATTAAATTTTATTTCAAATTAAATATTGATGTAAAATAAATATTCGGCGTTAGTGTGGAAAGTGGTTAGCTATAGTGAGTGTGTTCTTAGGGGTAATTATAGGTGTCCACGATTCTATCAATTGAGGTTCGGTAAGGCGCTGCTGACCCTAATCAGGGTTGGCGTGTTTTTATAAACAAAATATTATTATTTAGTATGATTTTATTATGAGTGATGGTGTAGAATCTGCCTCCTTGAAAGGAACAACAGCTCTAATAGGTTCGGTACTCCTCTTTAGGACCGACGAGGTATGCACAGGGTAAACTGAGACAGTGCGAGAAACACCTGTCAAACAGACCATATTTACTTATATTTCAATCCAGTTTCTTCCACAATGAGTCCTACTTCGGTATTTACGAGAGGCTTTGAGCTTCGTGATGGGGATTTTCTTTGTGATTTGTTTGAACTCGCGGCTTGTACGGGAATTTGTTAAGATAAACACTCGAGCGTACTTAAGAGCAAACAATTTGAAATCATCGCCCCACATATTATCATTATTTACACAACCACTATTTTTTAATAAAAATATTACGATTATAAGTTAATATTTTTTTTATTTATCAATAAATATATTTCACAATATATTTTATATATTCGAATCATTTGACACTATTAAGTTAAGGGTGTGATAAAAGTCCGGCTATCATATTTAATTGGCTAATATTTTGTAAATAAATATTGTCACTATTTAATAAAAACTGATCTTAACGTCACATAACCATGATGGCGCGCAATTAAAATGGTAGTGAAAATCACCCGTTACTTTGGTTATGATTATTTTTAATAAAATTATCTAAATACAGTTTTAAACCTAAGGTTCTGTGTACATTTTGTAAAAAAATGACCTTTATTTGAGATTGCTTGGATAACAAATAATAATAAACACTACATCGAGGCAAAGTAATTCCAATAATTTTTACGATGATTACTTAAGCAAAATTTGAGTTTAAAACAGAACAGATTTTTTTAATTTAATTAAATGGTATAAAAAATATACATTCATACATACATATGTATGTATTAAAATACTTCACAGAGCAAGCAGCTTAAAATACATATATATATATATATATTATTTTGTGTCTATAATATATATTATATAACACAATTATTAAATAAGTCAATTTATTTATAGTATGTAGAAAACATGTAAAAATGCATAGTTATTTAACCAGATTATATTATAATAATACATTTTTATGTTAATAAATATATTTAAATATTCACCTGCTCGTATTATTTACCTGATTTATTTGAAGAGTTGGTGTCAAAATTAAAATAAGTACATAGGCATGCTAATGTCGTGATTGGATACACCGCTAAATCTTCTTCCACAAATATAGTAAACAGAGCTTGCATTTAAATTCCTTGCCAATAAAAATTGTTAAAAAAAAATTCAATAGGTAAGTATAAATGAAAATTTAATTGGCATATAAGATATATTTCTACCGTATGGAAAATGTGTCAATAAGTTAATTCAGCATTCGGATATTTATGATAAAAGTGCATTGATTGCAAATAAGCGATCACAGTTAATGTTTCGAGTGACCGAGTGGCATAATGACCGGAAAAAAGTATTTTTAAGGACCAAACTACCATTTACCTGGACGTGATTTACAGATAAAAATAAGACTGATATTATGAAACAGTGGCGTGTTTCCCACCGAAAACTTGATGCTTTCTTCCCATTTGCAGCCGAGTAAAAAAAAAAAAAAACAAATCGAAAAAGTAAATGCCCCACGCCGAGGAATCGTTAACTCATACCAGTTTCGACAATAACCATACAATATTTATAAAAATTTCTTTTATTGACCATTCACATTCATTAATACAATAATCGTAATTAACAGGAAGCTTCATCAATTAATTTGTTTGATTATTTTAAATTCTTCTGAAAAATATTGATTTTAGATTGCCACGCATCAACCATGGATTATTTAAAATTAAATTTATTGTTTTGATTATCAAGTTTATTAAACCACATTTTATTTTTATTCAACTGCAGATGACATTTAAAATTAAGCAATATAAAATGAAAATACACCAATAAATATACTATTTTTTTCTCTTGTTAAATATATTTTAGTGCCGTTTATATACATAATAAACAAATAAATTACATATATACCTATAAAAATTGAATTTTTATCAAACATTTGTGATCGTGAGTTCAAATCCTGCTCATTTTAAAAAAAATAATGAGTATTGCCATAAAGATTTACTCTAATATCTTGGTTTGTAAAGTGAATACTAAGATGATTATTTAGTTTGGCAGATCCGCCCTGTCGATGGTTATAATAGTTAAATAAATCACTGACAAGTTAAATTAAAAATAAAATAAAAATCTTCTCGGGGCGTATAATATACAAAATAATATTTATAGCTTTATTTGAAAATCTATCAAGTAGTTGCCTTGATTTTTCGAATCAAAGAAATCAGCTCACCGATCCGTGTATACAAATAAAACTAATTAAAGAGGCAATAATATAATAAATAATGTTATTCGGACACAACGTAGACGTATAAATTACGTTCGCACAATTAACGCCAATTAACGTATTAATTTGTCAGACGGGACGTTTGACCCAAAAAACAGCCAACCACGTTATGTACATTTACAAACCTGTTGTTCTTGTTTCTTGTTGTATGTGTATAAAATCAAATCTCGAATACATATTTGGGTGTTAAATGATGATATTACTTTTGTATGAATGTGTGCGAGGAGAGATTTATTGGAAACAATTAAAATATCTCATACACGACCCGCTGAGCACTAACGATCATCTTTTCGAAGCCTGAATCGTGACTTATGAGGAGCACCTTTGAAGCCTTTGCCTTTTCTATACACCACACCCTTCTTTGTGATCCATTTTGAATATATTTCATAAAACACTTCCGCTTCTAGGCAGCCCATTGTACGGATATGCTGAATTTTTCCAATAAAAAGTTCATTCAAAGGGTAAATTTATTTTGGCAATTCATCAATAGATCAAAGCCGATCAATAACTTCAAATTCAAACTAAAGGTCAATGAGATAATATATTTATATATATATATATATTATATATATATATATATATATATATATATATATATATATATATATATATATATATATATATATATATATATATATATATACTTTCTATATATATATATATATATATATATATCTGATTCAGGGAGTAGACACTCTTATTCAGTACAGGCATTTTCAGGTGCTTGTTAGTGAGATTACCAATGAATTTATTAACGAATTTAGGAACAATACCAAAATCATAGACTATTAGACTTTAAATTTCAAATTGTGGATTAAATTGGTGAAAGTCTCTTTTTAATGATCTTAAATTAATTAATTTATTTATTTATAAGTAAGTAATTGAATTATTTGTAAGCTGAATTGTGTAATTAGCCACAGTGAAGCTTTAAAATAAAGGACAGTAAAGCAGTCGAATGATTAATTCTAACACATCTATGAAAATATATATCTAAATATATAATTAAATTTTCAAATACAACTATCGAAAACCCAAAACAAGATTTAAGATTTTTTAATCTCATACATATACACACAAAAAAATGTTTTTTTTTCAGCTTGCATCACCCATTTTTCAGGTCTTTTTTAGCCAGTTTTTTTAAATAAAAATGTTTGTTTAGTGTTAATTATTCATTGGGTATATATTCATGATTTATTTTTTATATTAAATATTAGATCAAACAAATAATACACATACTATTATTGAATAATTCACCCAAAAACTATATTTGTTCAGATAAAAATTAAAATACTTGTTCTTTATTTGTATGTCTAAATTATATGCTTTTAGTGAAAATATCTTTCAGTAATTTAAAAATAAATTATACTAAAATAATACAAAAAAAAACATTGAAAGTTGTTGTGAAAACACAAAGTTGAAAGAAAGAAGCACTGTATGTATTTGAACGGTTGATAAGAACACCTAAACAGGTAATATCGTAGTTTAATTATAGGTAGGTGAGTTAACCATATACATATGTATATACCTAATTGGAAAAGAAAATAGTGAACAAGCAAAATTCAGAAAATTAAACTTAGGTAACTAGCAACGGTATTCTTTTAAAATTCCATTATGTCATCTAGTTAATTATTATAAAATGTTGTTGTAGTAGTGCGTAATCTTCGGCAAGGGTGGAACGAACTGTAGAATCGTAATAAAATAATAATAAAAAAATGTTGGTCGTTTGCGGTCATCTGTAAGAATGGTGATCGTTTTTCGATGGACCGTAACCGAGTGTGAATGTCTGTCAAATTCGCATTCGGTCTAAAATTCGATTACGGACATTACATGAAAATACCGTGGCTGAACGGAATGGCTATAAACCATTTGCCAGTCTAATCAATAACACACTACACACCTAATGGCTTCACATTGTCCCATTACAAATAATTCTGAACCAATGAGCATCGTATCGAATTTATTCAAAGTGTTCTATTACTATTTAAGAAACATTACTTACTCGTTCTTATACCTAAGGCTAGGCGCAAAGCTCAAACAGATTGGTTTTTAAAAACAACATTTCTTACCTGTCGTCAATCTTAACTATTACTAATTAAACAGGTCACCGACACAGCGGCTCTCCCCGCTTCAATCAATCCAGGAAATTAGAGTAAACCTAATCAAAACAATCGATTGGAATTTTATTTTTTTTCCGATCTCCCACTCATAAATAACCGAATAAATAAATATAGTTTTTTTACTCGATCAGTATTTGAACCCATTAACTATTGTATCTATATTTATTAAAACGTGATCTACACGTATTTTGAGATTTTAAAACTATTGTTTTTTACTGCTGGTACCCTCTTAATTTTACAAGTTCAATTACTCTCTATTTACGAATATTAATTCAAATAATGTTTCCATGTATCGCTTTCTTCTTAATATATGAACACAAAATTTGATTATACTAGTAAAGCTTTCTAATATCGCCTCAGTATTTAACTTAACTTACAATCCAGAAAATCAGAGTAAACCAGGATCAAGACTATCAAACTCGATCTTATTAATATTATTTCCGATTTCTCGCTCGTAATAGGTATAATTAAATTATTTGACATATTGGATTAGTAGGTTATTTGCTCTACAAACACAAGAAACAAATATAGTAAATAACATAATATAGAGACGTGATTCATTTCGCGACTTAAGTGATTCATCATCACTCCTCATTTCGCGTTATTTGTGCTAAGCCTAAGGCTTTATTAATAAATATACATACATAAGTTCGTCAAACGGATTTGAATATCGTTATGTCGTATGAATGTTGCAAATATACACGACAAAATTAGAAATTATTTTATAGACATCTCGGAAAATCTATCAGGTTTTTGAGATGGAACCGCGACTCACCTGTTTCATAGTTATCCCGCAAAAATGTTGGTAGTTTGAATTTGCAATTTTTCATCCAACAGGAACCTCACATAATTAATTAAATGATCAAATTTGTACGACCTTTGCATACATTGAACTGCTGGACTAAATGTATGTCACTTCCGTTCTCAGAGTTTCAATTGATCGCTTAATTCACATGAATGAATGTGTTTCGTATAATAATAGGCACATTCATTAATCCTGGAAAAAATAATACAAACCACAATTGCTTCCAAAAAAGTTCGGGATCGGGATTGGGTGTTTATAATGTAAACAATGAATTTTTTTATAATAAACAATGTTTTATTCAACATTTTTTGTATTTATACCGCAGAATTCATTCTCTATTATAAATATAATTTAACTTTGACGATTCGAATTGCGAAACACGACAGGAACGACCAAATCGGGCTCGTTTCATACAAATTGGAAATGATTTGAACAATATATATATATAAAGAACAACAATAACGGAAAGAGATTACAAAAAAGAACGATTGAAATTTCGCATCGAAACAACCGACCATTGGCGGATTTCGATGAGAGATTTAGCCAGATTCATCTCGCACCACAGAAACAAAAATCGCACCAAATAAAGAACAACAGATGTGTTTATCAAAATTACAAAGATAAGTATTAAATATGTGAACGGGTTGTTTGTCTATTTTCAGTAGTAGTAACTGATGTCAATCTTAACTGTAATTAATGAATAAGGGCATCAGTATAAATAAAAACAATAACAAGGTGCTTTAGTTCTCTTTCCGTGGTGCGAGATTTACAAAGAAAATAATTTAATAATACATAATTATATAACATTGAATTGAAACAGCGTGTCGGCGAATTCGGTCAGGTAAACATGTATGTACAATAATTTATTACTTACAAAAGAAAATAATAATCATAATAATAATAAAATAATATTAATCATATAGAGAAATTAAGGATATCTGGCCATTGAATCTTCTCAATAAACAAATTAAATAATAATATACATCGTCGTTCGGAGTTTCCTGAAAACTCGCCGCAAGAATGAAATCACTCTCGCCGGGGGAGATTTCAGGAAACTCGTACATATCAGAAACTTCATAGAGTGAATGAATTGGTTGATTTGTCATAAATTAACTATAGAATTGGTTAGGGTGCGATCGAGACAGCTAAGGGTATTTTAAGTACAAAACTTGAGAAAAGATCCGAGTCCGGCGATGATCTCAGTATTTCAGTTCTCGAGATACATTTTCACCGGGAACGGGGTAAGTATATTTTATCGCGTCCGTTTTTTCGACAATTTCGATTCACATCTTTAGCACGGCTTCGATTATTGCTTATATGTTTATATTAACAATTTTTTACACATATAATTTCTTGATTCTCTTTATAAATGACTTAGTTTCCATTATCTTACACACTAAAACGCGTCAGTTTACATTTACACAACAGGAACATTTCGATCGCGATACAGTTCGCTTCGCCCTAAACAAATATTACAAAATAAAGATTCGATTGAAGATTTGGAAAATTCGATTGATTAATAATAATTAATAAAGAGTCATTGGGACGAAAACACAGTGCAGGATATTTGGTCTTTTAGAGATTTATTCAATAAATTTACTACTTTTTAAGTTAATTATTTAATTGAATTGTTGATTTAATTTAGGATTAGGGCTCGCGAACATGGTGGTGTCGGGGTGAGCTCGTTTACTATGGGGTGTCCACTCCTGAGATCATAGCGCTATTTTAGTAATTTAAGTACACCGAATAGACAAACACAAATCATGTCTGCCTCCTTGAATATGCTGTCATTGAAATAAAGTATGAATCAGTTAAGTTGAAATGGATTGTTTAGTAAATAGAGCGCTAACGGCGTAGGTCCCCGAAGTAACGAAGAGCAATCACCCCATTAAAATATATATATGTATATCTATAATATCCATATTTACAAGCGATATTTTTATATTATTACATTATATAGATGTGTGTATGTATATATTATATAGTATTTACAAGACGAGGCACGGGGCCGCACAGCCCAGAGAATCACTAAGATTTTTACATCTTAGCTTCTTCCGAATACAATCCTTAAAGCGTTAAGTGACATTCGCTTTGCGGTTTGTAAAAATTAGATCTAGACACATGCAAAATAAATTAAATTGTCCGTAAATAATCTAGAGTGGGTCTGTACAAGTACGGGGGAAACAGGAAATATTATATTTGCACGTCAGTCTATTTGTTCTCACGTAAGTCTTCTTGCTCTGCATCGCATCTTCGCGTCAAAGAAAGTCAATGGTCAAACAATATCACTTGGCATCGCACATGTTGAGAGTTTATTCTCCGGGAACTTTGGTTGTCACCCGTCGTCAACAATTCCTTCAGCACTGTCTATTATGATCACTGTCACTACTCGAAATTGTTCACATATCTGTCATTGTAATCACAAATGCGCGACGCTTTGCTTATAGTCTCTACGTCGAACTTGGTCCAGGGGGCCTCGTGCTAGACTTGTGTCGCAAACGTGACAGGATCCGGCCTTAAGTAATGATCTTCGATGACGTACACGGACCCGCTGGTCTTCTCTGAACCGCACGTCGTCGGCCGTTTCACTAACGATGCGTCACTGTAAAGAGAGAGAAAAATTAATAACGTGTCAAATGGTATGAGCGAAATAAATAAAATATTGTATTGATAATTACCTAGCTGTACACAGCGAGTCTGCTGACATCATGCTCAGCCTGGCGGATAATAACCGGGCTGCACTCTCTGTGTTGAGCTGTTTATGTGATCTGGCTCTCGTGAGATGTGCCGGAACACAGGGTCCGGTACTCAATTTCCCCGAGCATTCTGATTCCGCCACGCTCACATTATGAGCGTTTTGGCATTCAGATACCTCAGACATGTGACTATTGGATGCAGTCACATTGTTGACACATTTACCCCACGTATTTTTTATTACGTGAGGGTCTCTTTTTGATAGGGACGCTCGCGCGTTTCGCTCATTTTGCAATCGCGCTTCCCTATCGGCTTCCGCTCTTCGTCTTTTTCGCCTTCTTTGAAGACAGGCCGCGGCACCGGCTGCGATTAGTAGTAGAGCAGGAAGTCCTCCAGCTAGTGCTGCTATGGCTGCTACATGTTGAGCGGACAACCCTCCATCGGTTGCCACTCGTCTGGAGAGACTTCCAGCGTCACCCCCGAGTAACAAACCGTCTAGGTTCTCTTCGCAACGTCTTCCACTTCGTCCTGTAGCACAAGCACAAGTATAATTGTTCACTCTGTCTATACAAGTGCCACCGTGGAGGCATGGCGAAGATGCACACTCGTCAATATCAATACTACAATCTTTGCCGGTAAATCCCGGCTTACACGTACAACGATAGTCATTGTCTAAATCGGTACACTCTCCCCCGTTTGCACACGGTAATGTTAAACAAAGATTAACTTTGGTTTCGCACAGTCTATCTATAAATCCGGGAACACACTGACAGCGAAAATGACCCACGAGATCGATGCAAGTGCCTCCGTTTAAACAAGGGTTACCCTTGCAATCGTCTTCGTCGATCTCACAGTGATCACCGCCGAATCCCGGTGGGCAAGTACATTTGTGACCTCCACCAGAAACTTCGTTACAAACACCGCCATTTAAACATGGTCCGTGAGAGCACTCTTCCAATTTTTTTTCGCAATCTGTACCCGTAAAGCGGGATGAACAGGAACATGTATAACCGCCGGGTCTCTCCTTGCAAGTTCCTCCGTTGCGGCAAGGATTATCAGCACAAGTTTGGATGGGTATTTCACAATGTGCGCCTTGCCATCCTTCAGGACATTCACAGCGATAGTGGTTTCCATTTTCCGTACAAACGCCTCCGTTCTTACAAGGTTTGTCGGCACAACCATCAACTTTTCTATCACAATCCGTTCCGGTAAATCCTGCTGGGCATGAACACGTGTATGAACCTTGACCAGTATTAAAACAGGTGCCATTATTGTAGCAAGGCCTGTGATTTGTGCAGTAGTTGAGATCTTGGTTGCAGAAGAGTCCTCCCCAACCTTCGTCGCAAAGGCACTCCCAAGGCTTTTGGCAAGTACCATTTTTGCAACCAGGATGGCGTTCGCATTCGTTGCAAAGGCGACCTCTCCAACCGAGACTGCATCTGTAACAAAATAAAAAAAAAGTTAAGTACAACTTCGACGAAAAAAATTATCGCGATCTTTTCGAAAGTTATAGCCACTCTTGATGGGGGAGCGACAAGCGTTTTGAAGTCTATATTTAATAGAGGACAAGTAGATATCAAAGTACGATGTTTGCGGAGAACACCGACTAATGATGATTACCAGGACTAGAGGGCGCCCGACTGATGCTGTCAAGTGGTACCGAACTTCAAGTGGTAAGCTCTCTGCTACCAATTTAAATGACTGTTCGTTCAAAGTGTATTTATTACTCATATGATATTCATAAATGTTTTCCGTATATACCACAAATATATTAATGTATAGTATATAATTATAATAAAATGATTTATTTATATTTCGGTAGACAGATTGATTTTGAATCATATTTCATCGTTCACTCGGCTGCAACATAAGATGTAACCGGTCTAAATGCATGTCGATGCGGACCGAGTTTGACGCTTGATTAGCATCTGCAGGAGGACCACCCCGGTGAGAGGGTTAGTTAAAGAGCCTATATTTACAGGAAGCGTGAATCAATGAAGCGGAGTATAAACAATGCCTACTTTACTACGCCTTCTCATTTAAGGTAACTGGATGTATATTCGATTACATAGTTGTTCCGCAAGACGACATCGGTATAGTTATAAACAATAGTACTTAAGAGAAGCAATATTTTTAATCATTTGTAGAACCGACATATTTTTGTGTAGTGAAAGCGTGTCTTGCGAATACAAAACAGGTAATGCAGCGCTCAACTTGTATGGCAACGTTCCTCAACGTTTGATACGCTTGAAATAAAGGCGGGCAGGTGGTCTGTTTTTTACAATGACGATGTAGAGAATTATAGACTTTAATGAGGAAAGGAACGATGTCCTCACTGAATGAATCGCGCAGGATCGATCAATGGCGTTGCAATGCTGGAAACAGGTTAAAGAGAAACAAAAAGTGTACAGACCACCTCCCCCATGTTCCTCTCAAAGGGCACAAGACTTTTAAGGCAAGAGGAAGCACTCTGGAGATCATGCGGTATTCAACATTCTAAAGTCGACGAACCCGTTTATTATATACAAAAAATTGCAATACTAAATCAACGAGTGATTTTAGATTTATTTAAATATAATCATATACTTACAAACACTCGTCTGGTTTGTTGCAGTGACCGTGTTCTGAATGGCAGCCGGGCAGGCAGCGAGCTGTGGAAGATAAGAAATAATAAGAATCAGTAATATGAATAAAAATAGAGCAGATGAGACAAAAAGGAAGAAAATATTCGCCGGAACACGTGTGGCAAAAGGCGCCGCCCAAAACTCGATACATTATGTTGAGTGGCCGTAGGTCTTTTCTTACTATGTTTGAAAGAATAATAATTTTGGTTGTGACGCGTGTGTTTACACCTACTCACTATTTACAGATGGATACTGGCACTTTAAAATTCTGTCGTGTGCCAGCGTAAACATTTCAGGAATATCTAAACAAATAGGGACCACAGAACGGTATCGAATTAGTTAGTTAGTGTCTGGAATATACCGGCCGATAAGCACCGAGAAAGACCGTTACAAGTTCCCCTCTGTATGAATGCATTATATGTAACCGTGCATAGCAACTACAACCCGTATTCTATGGGGAATATTGAGGGGTGTAACTACACGGGTCGCTAAAATGACGGTTATAATAACCTATATAGTTGATAGTTTGAAAAAGTAATTAATTAATTATAATTATGAAAATATGAAAGAGGCTATTATGACGAAGGTTAAACGCAATATTCTAATGAAGGCATCATCCAAAAAGGGTCACGTCAACCGGGAGGTCGACATTCAAACCTAAGACATGATCTTATAATACGATGACCATAACAGAAGACGAATAGAAGGAGTGGGGTGGATGGTCTATTCAAAACATATTCAAGAAAATCTACCCAAAAGAAGATGAGCCATTCATTCACAGAGGCAAAGATCAATCTTGTGTTTGAGATGGATTTGACGTTTAAAAAGTTATCAGACCAATGGAGTTGAAAAGTGAGAGTATGACATTATCTCGAATATGAGTATAGCCACCGAAGGTCAAAAGTTAATGGCCTTTTGTCGCGGTTAATTCTTATTTGGACCGGAGGAGGAGATCGCGGACGTTTGCCGTCGAAAGACATTCCTTTCGATATTGTTTATTTTGAACGGGACGAGTTTAAAAACGTCGCCCGTTTCCAGGAGAACTTTACAACACAGAAACGATCTAATTTTGTCTGAGACGAACAGAAATTCAAATCCGAGGAATCTGCCGTTGAAAGAGAATAACATGAACGGGGGATGATATTTGTTTTTGTGTGTGTATTTTAAATTATTCGGGTTACACATGTGATTAATTAAGAAAATAATATGAATATATATTATGTAGATGGCAATCATATATGAATAAAATCAGACGTTAATCGCTGTATTTGAAATACATAACAATAAACAATACACGAAGGAAGAAACAGGAGAGTAGAAGGGCGGCTGTATCGGCAGCAGAGCTGGTTTTTTGCTGACCGCGGGGATATCGGATGGGCCAGGTAAGGAAGCGTCTTCCCACGCTACTACCACTACTATTAATATACCACTATTATCACTACATTCTAACACTTATCAATAACGCACACTGATAAAAAAATATTTGCATCTCGTTTCAATGTCAAATTCAAAATACTATACTGTGGGAAAAATCAGTAAAAGTAGTAATCATCGAAGGTATCTTTATTTATTTCACACGAAGGAGGTCTGAAAACAAACAGACATCAGCTATTTAATGCGGTCAGATCACGAAAGATCCTTCCGCCGTTCGTTCCGAATTATCGCATCAATTGGTTTTTTTCCTTCCACTCTTGCACTCGTCTTATTTTACGTTCAAAAATGGCTTTTAATAACAACTGATGAGGAGGCAAAGGAGGAGGCTGCGGCGTGATCCACCGCTGTGTAATGGAGCCTTAATGGTGCAGAGTGTGGGAACAACCACAATCGAGTAACAACAGGTGAGGGAAGAAAGGGTTGGTCGTAACGGGTAGAAGCAGAAGAGCAGCTGGGAGACATTACTAATACATCTGTCTCTTCATATTGCACTCATCGTGATTTCTAATCACTCTTATACGTGCTCGTGTGCTTTATTTTTCATTCTCTCGCTTATTAATCACGAGCGCAGATTGATGGTGATCACGAGGTGATGAGAGAAATCATCCCATTAGATGAAAAAGATTTTGAAAGTTGAGTGATTGGGTAAGCGGATGAGTAATAGGTTCAATCGAGTACTTTATAAACTAGTTGCAATTTTGATATAAAAATGTATACTTACGTTTAGAGCAGTAGTCGCCTTGCCATCCCGACAGACATATGATCTCGCCCTTCATAGAGCAGCTGTAATGACCGAAGTTGTCGTCTCTCGGTTTACAAAATTCAGTACAACCGTCTCCATAATAATGAGCATCACAGGTAACTCTGTACTCATATGATAAGGCTGTATTGATATCTCCACCGGTGTAGTTGCCTTGCTGCCACACGTCCATTACATTGAGAAAAGCTTGTTCGCTCATACGACTTATTAATGTCTCACCTGTAACAAATTAAAACATATTTAGATATTTTATAGTATTACTTAAAAAATAAATCAATCGATACATGAGCAGAATCCCACGATTTTCATAGATCAAGTTTATTGATTTGCAACGGAAGTTGAAGAAAAAAAGTTGCGATTTCATTACGACGGAAGTGCATTTTATCAAGAGGATCTGAAGGACGACATCTAGACTAGCAAGTCTATGCGGATGTTCTTGTCAACTAGCTATTTCCACACATTATATATTTATTTTTAAATAAAGTAGACGATATCGGATATTAAGTCCGGGCGGAGCATCGCCTCTTTTTTATTGAGCCGCGCAATAAACGGTGGACGGCATAAAACACGGCTGCGGTTTCGATGTGGGATAATATGTAATTATGAAACTCGGCCCACAGCACCATGAGAAGGGCGGAGGATGGACCACAAATAAATAATATTTTCCCCGATCACGACCTGCTCCCCTAAATATAATTAGATTATCGACGGGACTGGAATCCGGTATCTCTGAACACCGTACATACATTGATGAATGTGAGAGAATTGCAAGCTCCGGATATTGCGTGTCAATGTTTCACAGATAGACATTATCTGTTGTAAATTTGATTATCGTCACAACCATGCCGGATGGAGACGTCTCTCAATGCTCCAGCTACGACTACTGTGGACCGTCCATACAGAAGCCTCCTGCATCAAAGATGACAACAGGGGGTCCTAGTGTATTGACTGCGGGGTGGTCTTTAATTTATAAAGCGCATCTTCATCAAAATATAAATAATACAAAATTAATTAAAATGTCTATTAGGATGGAAGTGAAAATGTTTCAAACGTTGATGGGATTGCTCACGCAACGGTATTGTTTGTGAGGGTTCAAGTTGGAAGCTGAGCAAGCAACCACTGACCAAGTATGCCTCGAGGCGAGGTCTGCTTCCACTCCACGATCTGCTGTTGCTCCATTGATGTTGTGTCTTACCGGAAAGGAGTGAGCTGACCGAAAACTAAACCCCGAGGCAAGTTCATCGGCTTCTGAATTTAACATCCGTAATATGCACAACATGCGAACGTAATCATCATGATTGTGAATAGACGGCGATTTACATAGATTAACATATGGCGTTCCACTCACATGCCATTCTTATAAATGGAAATTAAGTTCCGAATCTTACAGCTAGTGATATATGCGCACGTTTCGATGATTATAGGTTGCTTCTCCTGGAAGTAGACATATAATTCATTATGATATGTGTTCTAAAAGCAATTATGAGAGCAGCCACATCGTGAGGACGAAGAATCAGAAGGGGAGGCGGCGTCATTAAGAAGAGGTCTTTCGGGAGTTTGGTGGGCGGATCACCTACTGACTTATGACCGTCCCGTACCGAATATGATGACCACAATAAGACCAAAACCATAATTAAAAATATCATTCATCTGACACATTTAATTAGCAGATGCCAATCTATTCTCGATATATTGAATTTGTAAATCAATTTTAAATCAAACTTTTATATCATGTTAATAATTATATACTATGAAATACATTTTTTATATATTGCGATTCGGTGGCACGTTATGGGTTGGAGGTCCGGTCTATCATTAGGGTTGTTTCCCATACAGTGCATCTTCTAGGAACCGGGCCACTCAAATTGCATCTTCGTTTTGATTAAATGGTCTTTGAACCGTTTTCGAGAAGCAGTTTGGAGTAGTCGAAGGAGGAGCAGAAGAAGATGCCTTAATGTGCGTTTCGTGGTGGAGCCCACATAATTAACCAGGCCAAGAAAGAGGCAAAGAAGGAAGGTAGCTCACGTCGGACTAGTCTCACGATAATAAGGCCGCAATCTTCGGACTATTATAATATTAAACACGCGAAATGCTCGCCACACTTTTTACCTGCACACACACGATACATGCACGATTAAGTTTCTTTCTTATAAATATCGAATTCTAAGCCCGAGGGCTGCTCTCTTAGACGCTTCCGATAGTATTTAATTAAATTATTTTAATTTTGCTTTGAATGAAGAAATCGTATGGTTAACACTGTTAAAACTCCCGCTGGGAAGAATTTGGAATACTTTTTATATGGTTGTGTATATTTGTTATAGGATAGAAACGGTAACAACACACAATAGGATGCCTGCACATTCGATCAATCGTTGTTGCAATAAGATTTGTGTAGAAATTCTTTTGTATTGTTAGGACATCTTGCGCAAGGACCCATTACACCTGGTCAGTGTGGGTGAAGCAGTCTACGTTTCGTATGTATAAATGCAGATGGGAGAAACATATTATATACCATACGATATGATGTTCAGTTGTTTTTATTAATCGTTATGGTAATAGTTTCCACATGGAGGAATTCCACTTTATTAATAGAATAAGGGTTTACAATAAGGCGCCGCGCCAGCACGCGTGTACACGTGTGTTGCGGGCAATTATTAACCCAACCACTGCGCTTAATTAATAAAATGATAAGCGGTTCATATTTCCTCGTAGAACTAAGACTTAAAACACATGCCTCACGGTAAACACTTCCATGTTCAGCAGGAAGTGACGGTGACAGATGCGAAGCACATGGCCCATCACCTTGTTCTTCTCGGGTCTATCCTTTCGAAGAATATTCATGATGATGATCAATGTGCGAAAATTATTTTTTAAAAAATCGTCGCGGACAATTAGGCACGATAATCGTATCGGCTTCCAAATATAAATAGATAGAAAAAGCGCGTAGAGGAATGGGAAACCGCAGAAACTGTTGTGGAGGTGGCCACGCACCAGTAAGTCGACTAACGATCAACGTGACCGCTTTCCTGTGTATATTCGAGTAACTTTGACTCGGAGATGACATGTACACCGATCTTGGAACGGGTTTTCGGCGTAAGTAGCATGTCCTGGTGCACACAGGTGATAAGCAACAGCCTGTAGTCTCAGTGACGCAATGCCTCATTTACCAATAGCCTAGTTAGCCGACGCAACAAACTGTAACAGGTGCGCCAACACCGTCGATGCAAATCTTCTAAACGTAATTATAATAAATAAAGTGTGTGTGTAAGAGGAATATGTGCGGAGAGAGCAAGTGTTAGAGTGGGGCAACATAACATGACAGTAGAAGTACATTATGTGAATACTGAAGAGAGGACCGTGCGACCGGTGACCAAAGGACATCAGCCTACCGAGACTTGAATTATAATTACTGCACTCCATTCAGTTACGTGACGCAATACTTAAGCTACTAACTATGATGGCACGTCCGGCCCTCCCAAATGTACGCCAAACTAGCTAACTTCCTGCGTGACCATTTCATACCACTTTCACGGAAGTCATTAAATAATCTACATGCAAATTTTTTCGATTATTGAAAAAAAAAACGATTTTTTATATACATAAAGCGAGTATGCTTTGATTTGGTATTTAATTAAAAGTGGAGATCAGTGAGAAGAATGTGCACGTCTGGTGAAAGATGCATTAATTACTCGTTGAGATTTTAATATTTATTTATTTACGCTCAGAAGAGCTTATATTTTAGAAAGGGTTTCTTTTACACATAACAACGTGTTAATTGTCTGTCGGTGATCTTAACTATTACTAGTTACACAGGTCACCGACTTAATAATCGCCTCAGTATTTACCTTACAATCTAGGAAATCAGAGTAAACCGGTAATTAAAATTATTCCCGATCTCCCAGTCGTAATAACCGATCAAATAAATTTAAAAATTCTTGACTTGAGTGGGATTAAAACCCATGAGCACAGTATGTGTAGCCACGCTTGTTATCCCCTGAGCTTTTACGCTGGTATATATTAATTAAAATTAATTGATCTGATTGTGGTTCTGCTCAATGTAAAGGCGTGTACAGTACATATTTTTCTATATCATAAAATGTGTATGCGAATAAAAATAAGAGTAAAGAAGTTGAAACTTACCACCGGATCGTGAGGTCTCATTGGAGTCGTGCCAGGCCTCGACGATCAGAGAGAATGTGCCCTGCAAGGAGAAACAGAAACAGTGAGATGGACGAACATTGATGATGGAGCGGCACAGCAACTGTGGGTCACTGGGGTTAAGGAAGACACTACAACACCATATAGAAGGTTGCATGCCAACAAAACCTCTGCCCGCAGAATGTACACAAAAATTACAATTATACATAATTAAAGAATATAAATATAATTACGGCTGTCTTTTATGGCAATTTACGTATGTCGTGTGCATTATAAATGTACTTGTGTGTTGGCAAATTCCTCGCGGGTGAGAGTTCACGCTGGCGGATTTACTTCGATGATCGATTGAACAAGGAGTGAGGGAGGTCAGCCGATGGGGGGATGGGCTGCGGGGGGATACTCCTGAGGGAAAACTGGTATCTGAAGAGTACAGGCTATGGCCCGGGCCCGGCTCAGCCACATTCCCCGCACTCTTTTTATTAATTGCAACCGACCAAACGACGAACGGCTAAATGAAAAGAAAACACTCTGAGAAGTTTAAGACTCTCGTCGAGATGCGAAATTGCATTCGCAGATTAGAGGCGGACCGGGGTAATTATATCCGAGAGGCGATATCGCAGCGCGATGGAATTAAAAGACTCTGAGATGGTCAAAAGAAAAAGGAGCCACTTGACTAAAACGATAAGGGATCATTTACGTGAGGAAAGGAGTCAAATAAATAACTATGAAGAGTCGTATTTATCACGACGATAGGTTCCCATAACGACACATTCTGTACGATCTATCAAAGGGGTTAAAGAATAAAAATCGAGCCGTCCACGCTTATGCAGTAACGGGTCGCAGCTAACGAGATGAGCAAACAAGTCGACCTCTCACTAAATATTGACAGCATCCCGGAACGCGACTCACAAAGTGGACATCGATGTCGTGTACATTTCTCTTATGTGTTTCGTCAAACATAATTTGTTTGCGCTTGCTGTTATACGAAGTGTATTAGTTCTTTTCTCTTTAAACTCAAAGCGAATCTAGAACTAAAAGTTTTTTTATAAATATTTACATTGGTGGCGGATAATGTGAAATAGTGAACGTGTGAGTGGTTGTATACCGCTATTATGTTATGCGCGAAATATTGGTTGTGTGTCGTTTCCCGGAGCCAGAGGCTATACGAACATGAGCCGAATATATTGGCCTTAACAGTCCCATTGACATGGAAGACGCGATGCGCAACAACGACTCCATTCCCACGCCCGTTCTGTTTCGCCAAACCAAAAAGGTGACAACACATCTCTAATTATTATAAATTATTATCATGGCGAATACTAATAGCTCCGAGGGAATGTAGGAATGTCAACGATTCGACAGTGTAAAATCGGGGTCGTTGTAGGATACGAAGGGTTGAAATATGTGAAATACCAAGGTGGAATAAAATACGCCCGTTTTATCTCCACTCACAATCTGTCGGCGCTCTCACATACACGTATGAGCGAAGATGTATACAAAACACAGATCGTAAGTCGACAGGTGGACGAAGGACCAAACCAGTCTTCAACGACCTGAACAATATATTATATGGTATGTATACAAACAACTGCAATAATACCCTATCGCGAATACTCATAATCTAATATTCATTAACTTGAGTCTAATATTTGTCAATATCAAAGGATCGTAAAGTGAATGTCGGAGTGTTTTTTATAACCGAACAGTCATGATGATCTCCAATAAATAAGCGGTAACGTTTACATATTGGAATCGATAGATTTTTGTCATATTCAGCATTCCCGTAGACCCGCAAACTTGGATATAAATCACCGGTCAGATAAGATTCGAATCTGACATCGCGGTCGGAATAAAGTATGCGCTCTGCGTCAGTCCACTTCACCGAGCTACCGAACAAGAGACAGGTCTTTAGAATACATAACTAACAAACCGAAATGTGCGAGACGTACTATTGTAATTGTATGTGATTCTTTTGGAAAGCTCAATAATAATAGTGTGCAAATCGGTAATTAAGTGCACAATGAACGAAGATTTATTATGTTCATGACGTGATCAAAGACGGCCTTTGTCTAATACAGTCTCTATTGTGCCTTGCACTGTCAAGCTACTGTTGTGCTTCTTCGACAATGCCCAACCCGTAATATGGATACTTATTAAAAAGAATCCCGGACAGTTCCGGCGAACCGGATGACAATCCCATACAATGTAAAAGATCCCCGCTGTTTTCTACACCTGGAGTGTTACGGAACATGAATATCCGCTAATGTGTTAACAGTTTGTTAAATATATCTTCGAATATGCTATCGGTAGTTACGGATACGGGAATTCAGCGAAACGATCGTGTTTGCGACGGTTTAACATCGGAGAGCGGTTAACAGGCCGAAGAGGTGTGTTAAAAGGAAGGTCGTGAGTTGAGAGCATCATGAAGTTAGTGGCGCTCAATACAGCTGGACAATATGCTTCTGACCGTGTGAAAACAGACTACTATGTTTAGATGCACTACCATATAATATATAACTTGCCAGTGCTAGTGCATATTTTTTATAAACTAGACCGACTCGAATAATACTATCTCACACGTCTAGAATTTCATGAATGGTGCGGAAACGTCCGGTGGTGGATTAGGCAATAATAATTATTTTTTTAGCATGAAATTTATTTATTTTACGCCCCAAAGAGCTTTTTGTGAGAGTGTAATTTTATCAGGGGGTCACCGACTTAATAATCCAGGAAATCAGAGTAAACCTGGATGAAGACGATCGATCGATCAAATCAATTTAATTTTTTTTTTACTTGAGCGGGATTTGAACCCACAGTATTTTTAGCCTCGCGCCTTATCCCTTGAGCTATTACGCTGGCTTATTAGAATCATGAATGTTAACTTACGAAGAACCTTCACATCATTCAGATGAAGATAGGTTAGAACAGTCTTTAAAAAATACCTTTATCCATTAGAAAGTAATCATTTAATTTATCCAATTACACGAGTATTACATAAGCAGATTTATAATATTACGAGAATAGATTTGGTTTAGTTCAGAATCAGATATAACTACAACCGCGCATGTTAACTTATTGTTTCTTAACGAGATATTAATAATTTATTTATAGCTTTAGAAACGTTTCAATCTAAGATGTGATTTTGTGGATGTGCACAACATATGGTTAGTGTATACAGGTGCATGTGTTGGATGGAATACCGGAACAAAAAACATCTCCTTTCCTTTGAGTACGCCATATGCTCTTCCTTGGGAATCATCCATGGAGATATCCTCCCGGATTGTGAAATCCGACTCCGCGAGTACATTGCGAGACAGACAGCCGTAAAGATATCGTAGAATTAAAAATGGTCGAAAACTTACCGGCCACTTGAAACCGAAGGGGAATCTGATCGGGTTGACGAAGCCTGACGAGGAATCCGTCATATTGATGCTGTTATCTCCAAGCACGGGCGTGGTGACATCGCCGAAAGTGCAAGGGGAGGTGATGTCTATGTTGGCCTGATAGTGTTTCAGGCAAACCCTGAAGCGAGTCCTGCAGGCTGAAGGACATGGCTGACCAGGAGAGGCACGCTCTCCGCCACAACAACCACCTCCTCTACCTCGCCCGAGAGCATTACTGAAAGACTTCAGCCGCAACTCGAATAAGCCGGATGCGGACACCTGGAAAACAAAATAGACAATTAATACACATTATCGAGAAGAACACATCTTACAATATAGTTGACCTTCGAAAAAAAGGAAGCTTTTTTTTACATCGTCATCGTCGATGATTAAAGGGAAACACACATGCTTAGTATTAGTGTGTATATTTGGGGTTTTGGTGTTGCGATAAAAAGAACCCGAGTAAACAAATGTGTAAAGTATAAAACGGGGGCATATTGTGTATGGGTGCGGGTATTAGTAGTGTGTGCATACATCCGTTGCAAGTATATTAGACTACCCACCCCTATAAGAGACACAAACATATAACACCACACCTGATAACCACACACACCGGAAATATACATGTTACAATATTACTAAAGACCTTACAAATATTCTTACTAAATTACAAATCTCGCCCACATGGCCGCGAAATGTTCAATGCTCGTTGTGCAACAGATGAACGGCATAATTCTCACGCAATATGACTAAAGACAGAGTGCGACGTGGGATGCGATGACACAGAAGCAAATCTTTAATTATTATATGAACAGTTTTTACGATTCGGTATTGATTTAGTCGCATTGTGCTCGCACTTGTGGGTCATCCACAATGGAGTGCAGATTTCGGCTATAGAATTACACAAATGGGGTGGCTCGCCCGAGGGAGTCATCGGGAACACCTGACATCGAAGTATGCTACATCGAAATAGTCATCGATTGGAAGTGGGTCGAATGGGGACTGTGGTTTCGTAAGCTTTATGACTGACTCACTCGGTAATGGTTTTCCGCATTGACATCTCGGATTATTACTGTTGTAACGGTTATTGCGAAACAATCAAAATAATCGATGATTTTCAGTGATGAAAGCGAACGTGACAGTTGTTTTTAGTCATAGAAAGGGTGGATATATGATTTTGGTGACGGATTTAAAAATTCGCGATGGGACTGAATGATTGCCGAGGTCGAATAATGTGGCGGCGATTGCGAAAGTCGAGATGGATAATGGAGCATTGTGTACAAACTGTTTGCTACGAGAATAACTCTCGAGTATTCGAGCGCAAAACTTGATCGCATCAACGTTATATTCGTTTACTAAGAACTCATACAAGACCTCCTTGTCGACAGTGGAGGACCACGAGGCAGGGGAGAGTGGGGTGTTGAGAGGAAGACGACATCGACCCGGATGGAAACAATTACTGAATGAAATTTTCGAGGAACAAGAGGTGGGGTTAATTACGCAATGATCAATTAGCGGACAGGCACAGGTTCGATACAATGACAAAAACCAGTCACTGCTTCCGATGTTAGTTCGGGAACCATACAAATCACAGGGACCAAATGCGGTTTTTAACTAACCATTTTTAAAAGAGTTCAACGCTCGTCGAGTAACTTTTTAAAATGCACACACATTAGTACATAGTATCATTTATTATTGCTAAAGACATATGTTATGTGCTACGACATGAAAGCATCGCTTTGTTGAACAGGTATCAATGTCACTAGGAATAAACGTGTACGAAAAGAAACCCATTATTGTCCTTTTGAAACTCTTGCGGTGGTATTTTTTTCCCTCCCAGACAGCCACTAATCCCGATAATCCCGTTCGTCCACAAGATTGCGGTCGTCCTTTGCGGAGTGATCCGGGTCAAATGGGCCGGAAAATCACCCGGCGCACGGTGGTCGCTTTTTGAAAAACCGCACCTAGGCAGTGCGGCAACGAGACAAGACATAAAATATATTTAATAATAAAGAAGCATGGGAACTCATAGGCTATTAGTCGCGAGGTGTAATGAGAGTGAGCCCCGCGGCGACAGGCCAGAACGGGGGCATCGAGTATTCAATACAGCCTGATATCGATATCGATA
Source organism: Agraylea sexmaculata (assembly GCA_022606485.1). NCBI lineage: Eukaryota > Metazoa > Arthropoda > Insecta > Trichoptera > Hydroptilidae > Agraylea > Agraylea sexmaculata. The sequence goes on along the minus strand of JAGTTH010000317.1, from coordinate 25,844 downwards.
CACACATATATTCGGACAAATATATAAATTATCATAACGGTATATGCTAAAAATAATATTAAAAAGGAACGCTGTATATATTGAGATGCAATTAAAGCAAAAAGTCCGATGATGAATATGAATGATTGATATATCAAGACGCGGCTTCCCGATCAGATAAGTTCAGATGTATTGGACCAACAAAGAGGACCGTGATTTTGACAGCAGTCAAGATGAAGAATGAAACCCTACAGCGCCGTGTTTTATCATCTATAATCGTGCGTATTGATATAGTTTTTAAACATACATATAAATATTTCATTGTTGCACTCTTCTCTCCTATTCGATGCAGGCATGTCTCCCCCACTCAACACATTTCTGAGAGTGGTTGTGACAATACTTTGGCGATTAAAACGCGATAATATTTCAAACATCTTAAAGAAGTACTCGGCGGAAAAAACTGAGCCTAGATCTATTTGAGTCCATGTGGCATGTAACAATGCATTTACCTATTTTACTGTGAAATATAACGATACGAAGAGAGATAAACATAAGATATCGCATGAGTGGCTAAATGCGTGTTTGGTTCAAGTACATCAAGTAGCCAAAAACATTAGTTACCTGGCAAACATTATACTTCTTTAAGATGTTTAATATAGTATTGCGTTTTAATCGCCGAAATATTGTCGCAGCCACTCTCAGATGCCACTAGAAATGTGTTGAGTGAGGGAGACACACTTATGCCTTTATCGAATAGGAGAGAAGAGTGCAACAATACACGGGTTTACACGAATTATTTATATTATTATTAAGAGAAAACAGTCATCTGTAATACCAGAGAACTTACATCTCTGATGGAGCTTTTTTATACACAACAACGTGTTAATTGTCTATCGGTGATCTTAACTATTACTAGTTACACAGTTAACCGACTTAATAATCGCCTCAGAGTAAATCTGGATCAAGACGATCGATCGGGATTTTATTAATATTATTCCCGATCCATGAGCCCAGTATTTGTAGCCACGCGTCTTATCTCCCGAGCTGGTTAATATGCAATGCGATATCTTATGTTTTTCCAAGACTGAAGAGGATAGGCTACTTGGGTTCTTAGGAGGATCTTGGGTCCTGTTCAGGAGGCACCGGGACTATTTAGAATTAGACGGAACGATGAGATTTACTCATTATATAAGAGCGTGAACGTAGTGCAGTTTATTAGGGCTTTAACATTAGGTTGGGTTAAAGAGCAGGAGGGATAGTATCGGAAATACTATCCAGCAAGCCTGTGGGTAAGAGAAGGCAGGGTAGACCTAGGCTAAGGTGGGCGGACGAGTTCTATAAGGTGTTTAGGAATTAATAACTGGTGGAGCATTAAGTGCGGGAAGCCTTGGTGATAGTGATGATGATATTATGTTTTTAAGGCTTTCGTAATTAATTTTACGGCGCAAAATGAATAGGATGCATTTGGCGAAGGAGCATCGCGCGTGACCGAGTCTCCGTTGTGCAGGTGGATCTTTGTGTACCTCTGGTCGTCCCTCTCTGTCGGAGGCTTCGGATAGCAGTGTGTGAGAGGGAAAGTATAGAGCAGTGAAGTGTCGGAGAGAGATGGGCGGAGTGGAGTCGGCTGGTGGTGGATGAGGATGAGGATGGATCCAGGAGGCTGCGTTCATCCGGCCCGAGCGTGGGAAAGTGAAGCTCGTGTATCGGCAACACTAATACAACACCAATAAAGCCTTGCACATACATTGCACACCTTGCACTAACACTAACAACACCACAATCTCTGCAACCATGTATCATCATCATCACCAGCTTTCATATTCATTTATTATTAAAGCTACGGGAATAATCATTTGTTAATGTTCTGCTTGGTTTTTTAATAGGACGCTTGTTATTTTTTTAAATTCAGAACATGTTTGAATTTAAAAAAAGTAAATTATAAATAAAACAATTTAATATGATGACAACAATCATCACAATATTTAAAAAGCGAGTTTCCCGATAAATACTGCTGACATTTTTTAAGCATTAATAAATATCTCTAATATTATTTTGAGATTTTAGATATTATGTATTAATTATAGTAAAATAGTTATATAAAATATTATTCTTCCATCTGGTAACACTGATGGTTGAGGTACCCGTACATACATACACACACACGGTTGTATTTGAGTTTTGATTTCATTTTTGCATTGAAGTGATAAAAATGTCGAATTATCAAATTAAATATATTTTGAAATTATTTAATATTTTTAAATGATGTGTTTTGTTTTTAATACGTTGTTTGTTTGATTTATATAAAATCATATGATGTGGTTTTCACACGTTGACGATTAATACTGTTTTTTGAGAATTGTCATTTATTACGCATTATTAAATAGTTTGAAATTAATTGTAGTAAAATAATTATATGAAATTCTTCCATCTGATTAACAGTGATGGTTGATGGACCCGCACATACAAAAAATATTTTGAAATTATTTAATAGTTTTAAATGCTCTGACAATAAGTTGTTTGTTTTTTCATTCGAAAGAAGTTTGATTTTTTTTATTAAAATTATTAATAAATAATATAATGCGGTTTTACACGATGACAACACTCATCACAATATTTAAAAAAGCGAGTCTCCCGATAAATACTGTTTTTTGAGAATTGTCATTTATTACGCATTATTAAATATTATTATGAAATTTATTTAATATTATTATCATTAAAATACCCGTTTCGAGATTTTAGATATGTATTAACTGTAGTAAAATAATTATATAAAATATCATTCTTCCATCTGGTAACACTGATGGTTGATGGACCCGCACATACACACACCCTAGACAATTATATAACAACAGATTATAATGGAAGTAATGAGCCACTAGCCGCGGGAGGCAAATGCACTATTTTGTTCATAATATTACAATTATACTATTATATCGACCGTAAGTAAGTAATTAGTGCGATTGTAACAGGTATCGCGATAAAGTCATTCATAATTAAATTATTCATCTACAATCGTATCAATACATAACCTCACATACTGTACATTATAATCCATCCAAAATTATTTCCATATAAACGCCAAGAAGAGCTTCTTTTATAGACCTAAACAAAAGTATTTGTATTTAACCAAATAATTAGACCGATAACCGATCTATAAAATACACCATGCAATAAATTAATTAGACACAACAACGTGTTGATTAATTGTCTCTGTATTTACGTTAGAATCCAGGAAATCAGAGTATACAATCGAACAAATTATTATATTTTTGTTGATATGAGGGGGATTTGAACCCATGATCGTTGAATTTGTAAGGTATTGCACAAGTATCAAAAAGTTATTAGATTTAGTATCGCGAAAATGTTTAATAAATATATAATTAAAATTGTATTATTGCGTGGATTTTATAAACAATGAGTGTGATGAGTTTGTTGTTTTGTTTCATATGAAAGCGCAAACTTTTATCGGCTTGTGAAAAAGTTCAAGTTGGCAGTTGGGTTTGTTTTGAAGTAAGTGAATGAAGGGGATGATAAGATTACCTGTAGGGCGGCCAGGACGAGGATGATCGCCGGCAAGAGGAGCAGGTGACGGTGTGGCGATGCCATGATGAAGATGATGATGCTCCTAGTGTTAATCCTGATTATCTGAGTACTTGACTACTGAATACTGTCCGCGCCATCAAGACTAGACTGACTACACACTGACTGAACACTGACGATGACGACTAGACACACTGCACGCGCTAACACTGATCACTGAATCCTGCTACTGTCACTGTGATTGTGCTCCATCACGTACTATTACTACTTGGACTGACGACCTCACGAACTACACACGTCTTACTAGCAGTGCGGCCGATGGCAGACTGACACTCGCTACACTTGCTCGGCCACAGCTCCGCGGTGCAGCGCCTCTCGCGGCAGACACTCTAACCACGCACTCGCACCTAGATGTCGCTACTATCGGACCATCCCCTCCACCGCCGCACATCACTACCCTGAAAATTAAATAAACACGTCATTAATATTTATTATATACAACACATTTATTAGCAAACACAGTCCAAGTGGGTGTAATGAAGTGCTTTGACTTAATCAAACCCCGTAACGGTTATTTATAATATTGCTTATAATACTTATCATACATCAAATATTATATTCATGGGACAAACTATCAAGTTGAATACAAATTTCAAAAATTGTTCTGTTAATATTCGAAAATATAGTAATTTTACCCCTCGATTTGAAGAAAAAATACGCCCATATGATTTTTTTATACGTTGTTATTATTTTGCATGCATTTAAATATAAATATTTAATAAATTTATATATATGTTAACTGATGTTGCGGTTCAATTCTAATAGATTTCTAGAAGGTTAATATGCATAATCATCATCATCACAAGCATTCCAGTTCAGTGATGAACCAAGGCTTCCCGCACCAGCATCTTCCACTTAATACTCCTCCAGTTATTAATTCCTAAACTCCTAACTACCTTATAGAACTCGTCCGCCCACCTTAGCCTAGGTCTACCCTGCCTTCTCTTACCCACAGGCTTGCTGGATAGTATTTCCGATACTATCCCTCCTGCTCTTTAACCCAACCTAATGTTAAAGCCCTAATAAACTGCACTACGTTCACGCTCTTATATAATGAGTAAATCTCATCGTTCTGTCTAATTCTAAATAGTCCCGGTGCCTCCTGAACAGGACCCAAGATCCTCCTAAGAATCTTCCGCTCGAACCTAAGTAGCCTATCCTCTTCAGTCTTGGTAATAACTCATGTTTCTGCACCGTGCATGCATTTAAATATAAATATTTAATAAATTTATCAAGTCCTAGTTAGTGTTATATTTATATGTAGTTTATACACATAATATCTTCACGGTTCTTCGTATTAGTCAAAATGATTCCTGCAGCGAAATCAATTCAAAAGGGTGCATATTAAGTAGCGAATGTTCAAAAAAACCAACAATGTATAGTATGTAGCGCATCGGTGACCAGAAGACGATCCCCTTTTTATTTCAATACGAATTCTATGAATCTTCATGATGATGAAAATATTTATATTTAACACACACACACACATGCATAAGATGTAATAGTGTTTGTGAGTGACATGGTGCAGGTTATAGTGGACGGCAGGTGTAGAACAACAACAGCAGCAGAGCAGATGCTCACCATGCTAAAAACCAAGAACCAAAATCATATCGAAAGACCTCAATAGGAAGTTTTCAGATCCTTGCCTCCTCAACAGGTGCTCATCACAGTATACTCCATCTCCACTACTACCCAAACATAATGGCTGATCATATTCATAACTATATTATATCTATAATTGTCTAACGTGTGTTTATGTTATATGTCTGTCTGTATGTCCGTATTGATATATATATATATATATATATATATATATATATATATATATATATATATATATATATATATATATATATATATATATATATATATATATATATATATATATATATATATATATATATATATATATATATATATATTATATATATATATATATATATATATATATATAAATATATTTCTCATTGACCTTTAGTTTGAATTTGAAGTTATTGATCGGCTTTGATCTATTGATGAATTGCCAAAAATAAATTTACCCTTTGAATGAACTTTTTATTGAATATATATATATATATATATATATATATATATATATATATATATATATATATATATATATATATATATATATATATATATATATATATATATATATATATATATATATAGCTATACCAGCGTGATAGCTCAGGGGATAAGACGCGTGGCTACTAATACTGTGGTCATAGGTTCGAATCCCACTAAAAATAAAAAAAGCTCTTCGGAGCGTAAATAAATAAATAAATAAATATGCGGATCCACCAATCAACCATCAGTGTTACCAGATGGAAGAATAACATTTCATATAATAATTTTACTACAATTAATACATATCCAAAATCTCGTAACGGGCATTTTAACGATAATAATATTAAATTATTTTAAAAATATTTAATAATGCATGATAAATGAAAATTTAAAAAAAAAACTGTATTTATTGGGAGACTCTCTTTTTAAATATCATATGAAAACCGTATTAAATTATTTTATTAATAATTCAATCTTCTTTCGAATGAATAAACAAACAACTAATTACCTTCGTATTAAAAACAAATCAGAGCATCTAAAAATATTTAAAATATGCTTATTTAATTTAATAATGCATAATAATTCCACATTTTTTTATTATAATTTGTCTTTAAAATCATCTAATAGACTTCTAATTGTTTTAACAAAAACAAAATGAATATTAACCAAGGTATTTTAATAATATGCTCTTTGAGATCACACCAACAATAAAAAAATCCATCGTTTTGTAATTTAAAAAAAAATATTCTGGCTTAAATGATTATTTTTGCGTGTTGGCCGGAACGTTAAATTGGCGGAAGAAGAAGACGGTAGATTGACGGACAAAAGCCTAATAGAAGTGCACATTGCACATCGTGGAGAAAAGATTAAGGCAGATGTTAAAGGAAAGATGATCAATGAGAAGAATATTTGAGAAAAGAGTTAAATAATAGACCTACAGCACGCGACATCTTAGAACGAGCACGTGTCAATAGAAATATTATGCACCCGGTGTAAATTTGCACCTTGAGCTTTAAGGAAGTTTGTCCTAGATTTCCTAGGCAGCTGTCAAAGACACTTCCTTGATGGAAAAAAATCGAATAAGAATAGAAAAGACAATTTAAATATTTTATTAACTCGATAATTATATAGTTCAAAATTAAAAAAAAAATCTAAGTATAACAGTGCGTTATGGTTGTGATGTAAATCGTCGATAAATTAAGTCATTACCATGATTAAACGATTGAAACGGTTTTATTATAAATACCAACGATTGATAATATCTATGACCTAAGAATGAATAGTCATTTTAGTTCGTTATCAAATCTTTATTTATACATATTTTTTATATAACTATTATTTTTATATATGTACTTTTCATTTTTATTTTTTAAAACTTCTTTCATTATTATTGTTTTATTGAAAAGACAAAAACAATTATAGTAATAAATAACTTGACCTTTGATTTAAAATCACCTACACAGAGAATGGAAAAATGGCTGTACATTTTTTTTATTAATAACTCCTTAAAATAATATAAAGTAACTACACTACGCATTAAAGTAGCTACATTATGATTATATTTTACTTTAAATTAAAAAAAATCTTGCGGTAAATGTTAAAATATATGGAGCGATTCGTAGTCAAATAATTTTAACTTCTAAAAACAATATATTAATTAATTTGAATACCATAAATCTTTATGCGTGTAATGTAGACTGAAAATAATGTACTTTTTCAGTTTTTCTGTTGATTTTAGTTTTTAATGATTATTAAATAATATAATTATTTATCCAGGATAACTCAACATTATTTCATTAATATTATTCCTGATCTCGCGGACGAAATACTCTTTATATTTTATTTTATAATTTGAATAAGATTAGAGTCCATCTCCATGATATTTGTCCCTGTAATATTAATCCTCAACGATACATAAAATACTACGATTATGTTTTTTTTTCTCACAAATTACTATCGAATCATCAGTATAGTAGGGAGCAAATTTAATTCTGATTTTGAGAAGTTCCATTCCATCAATGTTGATAAGGTAAATGTAACGTGAAGATCCATAGATTATGGTGAAATGCGAACTGATTTATCGATATCGCACAAAGCCGCGGCTCTTAAGCAATGTTTCGTGCATACTATCCATGGACGGTTGCTTCTAACAACCACATACTTTATAACCAAACTATCATTATTAACTGCTAAAATAATTATAATATTACAAATTATTACCCCACCAAGTTGTTACAGTATAATTGTCGCCTTAGATACAGAAAATCAGAGTTAACCTGGACCGAGATGATCGATTCGCATAATCGATCGAATCAATTTAATTGTTTCAATTCACTTGACTGAGGTGTTTGTTTTCAAACATCACTGAACTATTACTATATTAAATACATCGTATTTCCAGATAATTACTATACTCATAAACTTAAAATTCAAAAGTTTGTAATGAAAAATTGTGGTGATTTTGAGATGAATTGTATTGAACATATCGCACCCGTCATGGAATACTGTCATAAGCTTCAAAAGATGATTTTTCAGGAGAGAGCTTTGATGTTCTGTTTTTCAAATTTATTAGGGAGTATTCTGATATACTTTGGACAATTTTTGCAACATTGTTTATAAAAAAAGTAAAATTTTAATATTTATTATATGTTATGACACTTTTCTTAATCGAAGAGGTATCGATCTTATAATTTGCATTTATTCCTCTATTTATAGATTAATAACATAAAACTGTTTTTTAGCTATTATCGGTAATTTATATTAATTTTTTATTTTATAAAATCAATTAAAATGTTTTAATGGTTTCACTTTATTACAAAATTTCTTAATGTCAACTTGTGTTGTGACACTATTCTTAACTTAGCAAATTGTACTGTAAAACTTAGATAAAGGTCCGCCAAATTTTTTTTACCAACCATTTAAAACCATTTTTCTAGATTATAATGCTACTTTTTGCCAATTTTAGAATAAATGATACTTTTTCTCTTTTAACTCTTTGACTATTAATTAACGGGGTACAATTAGTACCTACCTACATAGTATTTGAGAGAATTATTTTCATAAAACAATTTTTTATAATGAATTTGTATTTTTATGTATAGAATACCATTACTGCTACCTCTTTAGGGCCTCATTTCAAACAAATAAAAGCCACATTTTGGCGGACTCTGGTTATGACACAATAAAAAAAAGATTTTTGAACCTAATGACAGTATTCCGTAGCGGGTGCGATATGAAGTCTTTTTGACCTGTCTGAAGACACCTGCGAAGTTATCATAAGGCAAGGACATGTGGAGAAGATCATGGTGCTGACGATGATGATGATGGTGACGGGTGTAAGACGGTAATGAGCGTCGATATCCCGTCATGCTGGACGACCATCGCTAATTGGACCGTAAAATTTCGCAACGGATTCACAATTTCATTACCCAACAGAGAAAGACAGAACAACACCAATTATTATATGTTAATTTAACTGAATTGCTGGTGTCAACGACTCTTTGGATATTCAAATAATATGACGACCATATCTAGATTAGAAATAGCACAATTTATTACGAGGCAGGTTTCCAGAACGCATAATTAGATGAAAGTGCATTTCTATTAATCAAAGTGTCATCATAGAAGATTTATAATCGTAGAGCCTTAAATGGCAATTCCTAAGCAATTAGTTACACAATAATATTCTGAGACACAGTGGTTTAATACAGACTATTCCGAATTAAAATAAATCACAGGTATGTAAACTATTTTAGTGAAGAACTATTATAATCGAATAATCATGAAAAAATTAAATACCTCATTATAACACACACCTGACCTGAGGTGTGTGTTTTCAATTCAATACACTTATATTCAATATTTATTTCTGCTAAAACATTATCATTATTTCTTTCACAAATCCAGCTATATGTGCATTATGCATTCACCATATTTCTGGACGGGTTTTAACGAAACGTCCCATTCCAAATGCAGTAGTTTTATCAAAATGATTGTAAATTCAAAAGAGAAGATGTCAGTGTTTGTATTAGATGTGATGAAAGTAATCTGTGAAAGTACATATAGTGTTAATTACAATTACAAAGTCATATATATGTATGATACTTGCTTCAACGTTCCGCATGCATGGAGTCGCTTTGCCCACTTCTGAAATAAACCCGTAACAACGTAACAGAAACCCGTCTTTTGACATACTCATTACATTCGAGAAATAACTTGAATTTTAAGCAATATTATATAATTCTATTTACAGTTAAACTGGCTATCCAATAGTTGGATCTTTAATACTTTACACTCACATTAAACGTGAATTTAATTATTTTTTTCACCAGTTTGCGACTAGACAGCGTTTATAAAATAGTCAATCATACTAATGGGCATTGCGATAAATATAGCATTATATCAATGAAACAGATAGAGTGATAATTGGTTGAACAAATAAATAAATTGTGGACTGGTCAATGATTTTTATTTTGAAAGACGATATTTTTTTTATTTTTTATTATTTATTATTAAGAGAACACAGTCGTCTGGAATACCAGAGAACCTACATCTCAGATGGAACTTTCTTTGAGGAGGTTTTTATACACACAACGTGTTAATTGTCTGTCGGTGACTATTACTAGTTACACAGGTCACCGACAGAGCGGCTCTGCCCGACTTAATAATCGCCTCAGTATTTACCTTACAATCCAGGAGCTTTTATTTTTTGGACAGGGTCTTTTTGAGAGGATTTTTATACACAACAACGTGTTAATTCTCTGTCGGTGATCTTAACTATTACTAATTACACAGGGTTACCTGTGTAATTAACCTGTGACTTAACAATTGTCTCAGTATTTACCTTACAATCCAGGAAAATCAGAGTAAACCTGGATCAAGACGATCGATCGGGATTTTATTAATATTATTCCCGATCTCCCAGTCGTAATAATCGATCAAATCAATTTTAAAAATTCTTGACATGAGTGGGATTCGAACCTATGACCACAATATTAGTAGCCACGCGTCTTATCCCCTGAGCTATCACGCTGGTTATTGGCTATTATCACGCTGATATTTGGGGGATGAATCCTGGTTCGTATTCAACTGAAGAAAATTTTACTCAAGTGATATGATGCGAAGATGATCACTCATATAATCATAACCAGACTTGTTGACAAGTTGAATATCCAATATTTGATGGCTTGATTACTTGGAAATTTCTCGATAGAGATGATTGAAGATCGATTTCCAAATTGAATGTAGGAAGGCCGAGGAAGAGAAGTCCAGCAGCAGGCTGACAGATTGTGGTGGACAGGTGACCAGGAGCCTGTTCCACTGGATCACCGAGTTTTTCGGAGCCAAGAACCTGATTCCACACACTGACTGTTGTCATCTGCCACATATGAGTATCTCGTGCCATGTTCTTTACTTCTCTTCTCTAAGGCATCTGCTCGCTAGTATTGCTTTCAATAGTACCATATTGCACCTTTGCACACAAAAAAATGCACAGCACGCGTGTAAATCTATCCTACACTGATCTCATTTTTTTGTAAATGGGCCATTTCGTGACGCACCTGAATTCTGTACATGCAGCATGTTTATCGCAAAGTCAGGTATAACTACTCGCATACAATTTTATACGGGTTCTTTAGAAACAATCTTGAAAAAGGTAGAGAGACTTCTGTACACATATTTATAATTTTGCAATTTTTAATTGTATGTATTTTGATTGTAATCATCGTTCATATTGTGTATACATATATGAAATTAATTGCATAGATATGTTAAATTTAACGTTATATAAGAGCGTGAACGTGGTGCAGTTTATTAGGGCTTTAACATTAGGTTGGGTTAAAGAACAGGAGGGATAGTATCGGAAATACTATTCAGCAAGCCTGTGGGTAAGAGAAGGCAGGGTAGACCTAGGCTAAGGTGGGCGGACGAGTTCTATAAGGTAGTTAGGAGTTTAGGTATTAATAACTGGAGGAGCATTAAGTGGAAGATGCTGGTGCCGTGGTTCATCACTGAACTGGAGTGCTTATGATGATGATGATGTTATTTAACATATACTCTGTCCTAGTTATAAATACGGCAAATAGTATAATTAAAAAATACCTAAACATTTTATATGAAGTCGGTAGATAGTTACTATTTATATATAGATATTATATTGTTGAATCATACTGCAGTACCACTAGAGCATTACGGGAGATCCTAAATCCTAGTGGTGATAATGCAGCACTCATCAATTCATATTATAAGTAACATTATGGAGTGTTTACCCCATGAATACCGATATTTTTTTAGAAAAATATGGAATTCTTTATATAAAAAAAAATTATAATGAATTTTGTCATTATAAGTTAAAAGGAAAATAGTATAAAAAACATAAAAGTAGATAAATTGAAAGAGAAAATAAAATACAAGGAGTAAAAATTTCATTTATAATGGGACATAAAAAAAATTTGTAAGGTTAAAAATGACAAATGATTAAGACATTTTATGATTCATTCAGTTAATCACTCTGAGGTTGAAAATACATACAATTTTTATTAAAATGTTATATTGGGAAGTTAAAAATCTGTTCATTACTCGCGATAATTAATGCGTATTTTTTTTATATAAAAATAACAATTTAATTTGTGATATTGTGATCTAACGTCTTCTTTGTTGGATACATTGCATGCATGGTGACTAATACAATGGTTTAGTCATCATCAGAAATAATGCGATATTGTGGGCTTTTAGTATTGCGATGAAATTGAAATAGCACCAAAATTAGCAGATGGTGTATTTTGCATTGTATGGCATAATGCTGATTTGGGCGAGGCGCCACAAGGACAACTGTTTTAAGAAGTGGTCGTCTTGGCATCCATATTTCCAGATTTGGGTGTCCAGGTGGTTGTTATACACCTTCTTCGAGCCGACATGTGCTTCTTGTAATTAGAATGCCGAATTCAACCATATTCAAGTGCGCCAGGTGACAGATGCGAAGACCTGCTGGACCACGCCATAAACACTCACCATAACACTCGCCAAATATTAATTAAACACATTGAATCAATAAAAAGTCACCAGTGAAAATGTTCAATAACTTATACATAAAATGAGTCGTCCAGTGACATTCGAAATGTGTTTCCGGCGTGAAATTGATTTTATTCTCACGGCACGCAATGCAACGCAGAACAATGCTCATTTACTTATATTTCTCAAGAGAATTCACCGTGTGGATTAAAACATGTAACGGTATAATCAAAGTGTGTTTTGGTTAACAGTTATCATAAGCATCTGGAAGGAAGAGACTAGACGGCAGCTGAAGAACTTTACGTCCGGCTTGTATGGTTTAACTATGTTATATTAGTCCAACCCCCATAACGGTAAAATATTAGCATGCTCTCTTTCATATATTCTTATTCTATAGAAATACACCGTTATGAAACTAAAAGATGATGAAGCCTTTATACATCCTGTGCCCTATTTATTATGCACAGGATACGTGACCCAGTTACCTTCAATAAGATCTATACTGTACTTATCTTAATTTTTTACAACCTATGAGATTTTTTATAATATTATTTGGCATATTTTAAAGAAAATTGTTATTTGTAATTTTCACAGTAATTTTATTAAGGAATCGGAATACTTTCGACTACTAACGTGTAGTCATCTTCAGAGATGATGAAGCTGAAGAAGACTAATTACAAATCACTTTTTTTTTTTAATTATGGAATTCCACCAAAAAGTCAACACTATCAACAATTTATTTGGCATAAGTATTAAAAAATATTTAGTATGTCATTAGCGTAAATTTGTGGATTGTTAAAATTTTTAATGAGTTAAAATGTAAGCATGAAAAAATATTTGGAAAAGATACCGTAATTTATTTAAATTTCATGAATAGATAATTTTATAATTATTTAATTTTTCATCACCCTTCGACGAATTCTTGAGTATTTTTTATTTATAATAGAGGGAAATAAACATGCTTAAAAATTTCCCAAAAATGCACACAGATTTATCCATTACACAATAGTAATTCAAAAATAATAATATTGAATTTTATAAAAACTACATATATTTAAATAAATTAAAATTCACATTAAAACACACAATGAAAAAATGCGGGTATTCAAATGTGACCGGAAAAAATCCATTTTATTATTATAAAATAATAATAAATATGTTTTGTGCACAAGTATAGACCGTATAAAAATATGGAATCAATTTCAAATTATAGGTAATTTTTATTAATGGTAATTTATTCACTGTTGATGCTTTTTAGTCTTTTAAAAATGGTCTTCTTGATGTGAATAAGTGTGATTTGATTACAATAGTATGCAGAGTGGCGATGAATCAGGAGTGCTTAGTTCCCATAAGGATGTGTCATGACTTTCTCGTATTTGAGATGAGTTTAATTGGTTCTGGTGCAACAGCAGATGATGTGATGATGTGCCAGATGCTGGTCATATCATCATCAGTGAGGGTCGCATGCCATACATTAATTACCAATTTCCTCATTGGGACAATTGTTAAGAGCGTAAGACAGTTAGTTAGTCTCCATGTTTGTCCATCCGGCGAGGGTCGTGCTTTTTACTGGCAACACTCAACAGGATGCTGTGATGTTTTTACAACTCCCCATACTGTTTACAACTAATCACTTTCATAGAAATCAATTATCACATCTCAAAAGACAACCGCTTCATTGAAGAGGTAATCGTAAATTAAGTCTCACTTACAATACCTACAAATAGAATATTAACGCAGGGCTTAAAATATAATAGGTGTAATTAGGATTTCAATAGGTATATTTTATAGTGTTATACATAACTGTAGGGTTATACAATTATTTATATTCAACTCTACTTTTATTATAAGTGAGTCCATCTACCATTTTGTTAGGTTGCCGATAAAAAAATACTTATTTATATACACCTCGGGTGACTTTTTAGAAGGATTTTACAAATTTTGACACAACAGCGTGTCTGACGGTGATATTTACTATTACTAGTTACATAGAACACCGAATTAATAATCAGTATTTACTTTAAAATCAGAGTAAACCTGGATCAAGACTATCGATCGGGATTTTATTGATATTATTCCCGATCTCCTTCTCACCGTATTTGAACCCATGACCACAGTATTCGCAGCCACAAGCCTTATTCCCTGAGCTATTACACTGGTTATTGTGAATTCAAAAAATCGTTTTTCTTCAAACTAATATTTATGGAGTTATAACAAGTGTCTATTATCCCAACGATATATTTTGGTTTAAATTTTATTGATTTAATATTAAATGGGTTTCGATTGACGACAGCGTTTTTATTAAAAGTTTTGATTATTAGCAGGATTTGAACCCATGAGCCATATTTTTTAAACATGCGCCTTATCATATGTATATGTTTATTACTTGATACTTTTTTGATAGGAATAATTAAAATATATTGTTTAATTGTAGTATTTCACATCTTTGCTATCCTTAGAGCCTTGTCAAAGGCCAGATCCTAATTTTTCTTTTTAAAATAACCTAATTGGAAACGTAGACTGAAGAATATAGGCTACTTAGGTTCGAGAGGAAGATTCTTAGGAGGATCTTGGGTCCTGTTCAGGAGGCACCGGGACTATTTAGAATTAGACGGAACGATGAGATTTACTCATTATATAAGAGCGTGAACGTAGTGCAGTTCATTAGGGCTTTAACATTAGGTTGGGTTAAAGAGCAGGAGGGATAGTATCGGAAATACTATCCAGCAAGCCTGTGGGTAAGAGAAGGCAGGGTAGACCTAGGCTAAGGTGGGCGGACGAGTTCTATAAGGTAGTTAGGAGTTTAGGAATTAATAACTGGAGGAGCATTAAGTGGAAGATGCTGGTGCGGGAAGCATTGGTTCAGTCTTATGTGGTTTATAATTAAATTATGGTATAATTGAATTGAAGGTTTCTAATCCAAATGTGGCACGGCCGAGACGTTTTAATTTCAAGGACGTCGAACTCGAGCAGTGTTCACTTTTGTGCAGGTTTTAGTCTGAAAAGCATGCGTAGGCTTACTAAAGACAATAATGTGATCGTATTGAAAGACATTATTGTGTGTGTGAGATGAGATGAAGGTAGCTGCGAAATCTGTCGGTGATAAATGTGTGGTAAAGACGCCGCCCAGGAACACTGACGGCCCAAAGAGTTCAATTCGAATTCACCGACACCGGAAATCGTATACTTTTTATGAATGCTTGTCTCTGAGACATTTATTCGCGGATCTCGCTTGTCTTTTTTACAACAGCCAACACTCGCGGGAACCTTACCTACCCAAATTGAGTTATGCGCACCCCTTTCATGCATTAAATCTTCGCCAACATATGAAGGGCGTGCGCTAATAACAGCCATTTTTTTTGAAAATGAGATAATGATGCCATCTCGTTGCTTATACCAAGAAGCATCTTTATTCTTAAAAAAAGTGTTTTTTTTTTAAATAATAAGTAGTGATAAATCAATTATAACAAATTAGCTATCCGCTAATAACGGCCCAAGTCCACTCGCCAACCGCTAAAAACAGCCCATCGTATTAAATTATTTTATTAATTAATTAATTTACATTGAAAATTTAAACTTCTTCTGAATAAAAAAATTAACAACGTCCTATTAAAAAACCAAACTGAAATCCAAAAACATTTACAAATTGAAAATTTCAATTACGATTATCCTATCTATAATATTAAATGGTTATTGATTAGGTAACCAAAAACAGTTAATATCATATTAATAAATTAGACTGGGTAAAGTTTATAGTGCATGAATGAAGATTAACATCATTTTAATGGTGAAATTTCATTTTAATTTTAAAATAATAAAATTCAACTGAGTTGATATTATCTATGAGTCTAAGACCTTTCGAAAGACGCGGTTTGTCTGTTTTTAAGAGCAGCTCAAAGAGTCAGAAGTCAGTAAAGAACAAAATTCACCATTCTTACCTAAACCTATTTTCGTAATATTATATATAGTTGATTACTAACTTTTAGGTTTTTTTTTTGAAGACTAACATATTCCAACCTAAACCAAACCTATTATCACTTGAATGATGTGAAGGTGCTACGCTTTCGAGAAGTCTTAGATTGTCATCATTAGAGACTTTTTAAATTTACACTACACAGTTGGGTTGGTTCGATTAGGTGTTTTAGGTCCAAGTTTATTTTAAAAATTAAAATTATCATCTAGTGCAGTATTTAATAAATGAAAATATCGATGATAATCTCTCGTATACCTGACGCAACAACATATTATTTTTCAACTGAAATATCTATTAATATTATGCGTACAATAGAACCGAAGCATAGTCAGCTGTACCTTTTCATTGACGATGAAGTTCTAAGATCCTCTCAGCGAAGCAAACACCTTTTGAAGCTGGGTTTAGATCCAGGACACATGGGAAAGGTCAAGAATAAAAGAAACAGCTGTGCAACGTCGTCTTCTGAGACACGCTGGATCAAGATCTGTTTTGCCAATTTTTTTCATTCAGAAGCTTCTAACTATATATAATAACTGCATTTTATTTTATTATAATTTTTTTCTCATTCATAATTATCCCAATTAATTTATTTATCACCATGGTGATACATGTATTTTGTTGTATGATTTTAATACATGTATTAAAAATATAATTAATAAATTTAAAACACATGAAAAAGCCCTGTTGAGTTCGAGTATTACGTACGGAGAGGAACTCTCTCGTCAATGTTGAAAAAGTTCTACCGTCTACAATTTTGTCTGTCGTTTAGGCCCTTTTACCGATAAGTAAATGCACTTTCTCAGGGATCACATCTGCTGTACAAGGCATGTAAATCTGTAATCAATTTATTTTATGCCTTGTCAAGGATGCGAATCGATAAAATATTCCCAAACACGTGTAATGTCTTACTAAAGAACACAATTTTTAATTGAGTAGTAAAATTAAACTGTTAAATATTTTGATGAAGCTTTCAGTATTTTATCAGGTATGTGGCATTTGATTGATGTTAATTTTACCGTCTGATTAAACTATTTTTGCCGCTTCCCGAATCATAACCTGCGTAATAGCTCAGGGGATAAGAAGCGTGGCTACAAATACTGTGGTCGTGGGTTCAAATCCCACTCAAGTCAAGAATTTTTAATTTGATTTGATCGGTTATTACGACTGGGAGATCGGGAATAATATTAATAAAACGATCGATCGTCTTGATCCAGGTTTACTCTGATTTCCTGGATTGTAAGGTAAATACTGAGGCGATTATTAAATCGGTTACCTGTGTAATTAGTAATAGTTAAGATCACCGACAGACAATTAACACGTTGTTGTGTATAAAAAAATCCTATCAAAAAGACTCTTTATAAAAAAATAAAAGCTCCCCGGAGCGTAAATAAATATATTTAAAAAAATTGTAAAAAGTACACAGCAATTTTTAAATATTTTTTTTTTAAATATGAAATATATAATTTGGTGGCAACCCTTAAATGTATTTTTATTTGGGATTGTAGTGTGTAATATTTTACCTGAGGTTTCCGCAGCATCTTCGGTTGTTTCCGCCAGTGATCGTCAGTGTCCGGTCGCGTGGCCACCGACCGTCACTGGACCGGGGCCAACTTTTTGTAAGAGTCGACAGAAAAAGCCAAAGAAAGCTAATTGAGGAACGAAATAAATAAACAGACACTACCATCCACAATACTAATGATTCAAGAACTTCATTCACTATTTCAACGCGTAAAACAATGAGTTCAAATACATTATAATTTAATATTCGTGTATCCAAAGAGGGGTTTATTTAAGAAATCGAATCTCTTCTACATGGAAATTATAATAAATTTAAATATGACAATAGCTCAAATTTCAGTATTACTACTATTTTATTTACATAAGTATTCGTTGCCTTTATTTTCGTTATATTTTATAGAATCAATTCAAATCATAACAGGTATATCCAGATTGCAAATGTCATACTCTATCCTTAATTAAAAAAATATATACATTCGGGAACAAATTAAACAAACTACTTTATAGGAAATGTTTTAAACATATTATATAGGATAAATGTAAAGTAATAAAGCGTTTAAACTAGTGTGAATTCAAATTTAAATAAAACCAAATGTGCTTTGGGAAAACGTAGGTTAATTTTACCAGTGGACCTTCAAAATTGATCTCTTGAAATAGTTTAAATAAAAAATATGTGGTTTAATCTATACAAACTGTTATTAATTTTTACGTATAATTTTGTTTGTTTGTATTTTAGTTTCATTGTTGTTGTTTATTAAGTGATGTCATATCTAAATTTAAAATCTTCGTGTAAGAAATAGGTTAAAAGATTTCTGGCTTTATTCTACTAGGTACCTAGAGATGTGCCAAAGTCAAACAATTCTTGTGCATCGCTTGATCCTTTTTCCCCATGGAGTGCAATTAACGATATAAATATAAATTTATTCATATCAGCGTATAAATAAGAAATTAGAATAGAGCACTATTGATATTCGTTTGACCTTTGTACATCTCTGTCTATACTTACGTGAGTTGAATTTAAACCAATTCAATCAAAAGCGAGGCATTTATTTATCAAATGTACAGTATCTGAACAAAATCGTGCCGATTCCTCGATAATTATGGTAGGTGAGTGAAATGCGGTAATGTTTAGTAAAGTGATTTCCGATGGTTCTGTTGATGAAGAGCAGGATCACTTTCTCGTGGTGCGTGCTTGGTCATTGTTATAATGGACACGCGATCACTAGTCTAGTATAATGTGTTACATGTTGGTCTATCGGACCTCAGACTGCTAGTTATTAATAACTAACAATACGAAGATACCCAGACAACTTTCATCGTCGGTCACTTTGCCTGACATCTGCCTTGCATAATACCAGCAGTCTCGTTATCCGTAACGGCTTAGCGTAACACTAGGAAGCTACAATCACATGTATTAGAACGCTATAAAGAAAACACAGGAAACTCTACTATTATACATGGATCGATGGCTAGCGATCATAATTAGCATACTGATTCCTATATATTTTAATAAAAAATATATATATATATTTCACTTTGGAATTACTTCTTATTTGGATCGTAAACAGTGCATGCGCTTTTTTAACATTCAATGCAAGATTGTATTGATAATCGCTTATTTAAATTAAAGCAAAATTTAAATATAACATAGCCAGATTCCTAATTATTTGATTTCTTTAAATGGAAATCAATTTATTGTAAAAAAAACATTTTTACAGGTTTTTTCGCATTCGTGCCGTATGGAGCAACTATACATATTCAAAAATTAAGTATGAAAATATATTACGGAATATTATATAATATTTTCCTTGAATGATAAAAAAATACCATGACAAACCCAAATTAGCCCTTAAATAATCTTGTGAATAATTAGTAATATAATGAAAATGGTATGAAACTATTTCTATGAGACTTGCATAAAAATCACAATGTTTTTTGTTTTATATAAAAAAAAAATATCCGATCAACAATTTTACTCTAACGTTTTTTTATTGTATAATAGAAAATCAATTGTCGGGATTTAATTTTTTAAACTAAAAGACTGTTAATAGTCTTGTTGAATTATCGTGTTAAATTATTAGAATGCTAATAAAAAATCCATCATTAGGTTGTGCGATATAAAATAATATATATTAAGACATAATGCTAATGATATCAAATAATATTTATTAAAAATTACACAACATGGGCATGCATATTATTCGGATAATACTTAATAAAAACATTTTTTTAAATGTAAATTTTAAATAGCCTTGTTGAAATAGAATCGGTATGTAATGGAACAAATACACATTTGGCAAGGTGCTTACATTTTTTTAAATAAAAAAATCATATTTGACGATCGAGTCACCTTGGATCGTTTTTTATAATAGCTGCGTTGTATGCAAATACATTTGATTATCACGTTTATCCCATTGTTTCAAATATCATGTTTTTTGTCAAAGGCTTTTGCAAACATTTTATCCTACAGATAACGAACCTGTTATAGTAAGATTAACAGAGTTACGCAGCGATAAGCTAATGAGCTACAGATAGTTAAACAGATTCACATCTAACTTTCGCCTGGACTATTTTACTAATTTACACACATTCACCAAACGCGTAACAAGCCTCTCGTTAATTTCAAATAGGATTCAACATTTTATAACAGTGGAATTTCGTACATGCAGTGCAATAATTGGAAAGTGAATATGTTAATTAGAGTATACGATGGAATTCGATAAAGTCCCAATGGACGAAATCACGTACAAGTTGCCGCATGTTTGTTACGAGAACGTTTCCTATTACGATTGAAAATATAAATATGCGGAAATTCTTGTTTTGTTACTTGGATACATAAATTCAGCTTTTACAAAATATATGCGAAAAATCGTATATTGAATACTATCATTCCAAGGCAATATTAAATAATATTATGGCATTTAAAAAATATATATTTAATTGTAATGCGTATTTACAGAATTCAGATTGTTCAATTCACTACCCATTTCAAATAAATTTATTTAAAAATTAAAACAAATAAAAATACAACATATCTCTCCTTATATAATGAGGCAAGTGAAAATATCTTTATAAATGTTAATTTATTTTTTTACAGTATTTTTAGTTTTTATTTAGTTCTAGTAACTCAATTTTAGTACTAGTTTTATCGTTGGATTTTGAATAGTTTCTTGAATCAAAATTATCTTTTAAATAAATGACTGTTGCTGAAAAAATATACAATTCTTCAAAATGTATTTAAAATGAGAGATTTGTAAGTGTTTAGATACGGCTTCGAAAATGTACTACTCTATGTTTCTTATATTTTTAGATATTTATGTATTTATAAATTTCCCTAATAACTAATTATATTTATAACTGGGGTCATTTTAATTCAAATTTTGAATTTGAATGTTTTTTTATGTTCTCCTCGATTTTTTAATAGGACGGTAATAAGTTGTTAATTTTTTTTATTCAAAAGAAGTTTGAATTTTCAAGGGGAATTAATTAATTAATAGAATAATTTAATACGGTTTTCATATGATCACAATATTTAAAAAGCGAGTTTGACGATAAATACTGTTTTTTTGAAGAATTGTAATTTATTATGCATTATTAAATATCTATATGATTATAAAATCAATGTAATATCATTAAAAAAATCGTTTTGAGATATACATATCATAATTGTAGTAAAAAAATTATATAAAATATTATTCTTCCATCTGGTAACACCGATGCTTGATGGATCTGTACAGACAGACATATAACATACACACACGTTCAACAATTAAAGATATAATACAGGAACTATCCACCCAAGGTCACATCAATTTCAGACTAGGTCTCAACGATATTTTAACTATGGCCGTGATATATCACCCTTCAAAACTAAATATTATATTATTAAGAACAGTTCATTAGGGCTGTAACATTAGGTTGGGCCGGACACGTGGAAAGAGCAGGAGGGATAGTATCGGAAATACTATCCAGCAAGCCTGTGGGTAAGAGAAGGCAGGGTAGACCTAGGCTAAGGTGGGAGGACGAGTTCTATAAGGTAGTTAGGAGTTTAGGAATTAATAACTGGAGGAGCATTATGTGGAAGATGCTGGTGCGGGAAGCCTTGGTTCATCACTGAACTGGAGTGCTTATGATGATGATCAGTTAGTGAGTCGTGCTAGATGGTGTGTACACGAATAGAGTTTGGTAGTATTGGTGTACATACATACATATTTTTCGCATTTTTGTGACTGTGATAATAATAAGGAGCGATATGTTAAAATGTGTATGCACTATTGAATAAGACAGTATAAGGTTTGTCCTTGTATTAGTAGACAGAGAGTGGGCAGTGTTAGCATGGCGTGTGCCATGGGGCACTTTTAGGCCTCCTGGTGTAGAGGAAGAGAGGATGAGAGGGACGAGGTAGGTGAGGGGCGGAGACCGGAGTCAGCCGCCGTGACAGCCACTGTTCCGTAGGATGGACGCGCTCACTCTGACTCCAAGACGATCCTCAATCTTCTTCCATGTCGTACATGCAGCCTTAAAATACAACTAAACTTCTTTCAAAACCCCATACGTGATCGATTCTGACAATCTCTTTACTAAACAATTACAATTTTATAATAATTTAGAGCACTGCGTGGCTTACATTCCTATTGAACTGCCTTATTATGTGGTTAAATATATATTATTATATATGAATTTTCGGATATTAACAGAGCAATCTTATTACCAGCTCAGGGGATAAGACGGTGGCTACAAATACTGTGGTTATGGGTTCAAATCCCGCTCAAGTAAAATTTTTGTAAATTAATTTGATCGGTTATTACGACTGGGAGATCGGGAATAGTATTAATAAAATCCCGATCGATCGTCTTGATCCAGGTTTACTCTGATTTCCTGGATTGTAAGGTAAATACTGATTATTAAGTCGGTTACATATGTAACTAGTAATGGTTAAGATCACCGACAGACAATTAACACGTTGTTGTGTATAAAAAACCCTCAAAAAAAGTTCCATCAGAGATGTATTCTTTGGTATTCCAGACGACTGTTTTCTCTTAATATTAATAATAATAAAAAAGCATTCAACTTTATGGTTTATTCCATTGAAGTACAATAAGTGTAGATGTATATCATATAATGTTTTGTGTAAATATCACAGAATAAAAATTAAATAATAAAGCAATATTATGAAGGAAATCGTTGAAGAGCTCGAATACGTCAAAGCATTTCATTACACTCGCTAGGATATTTTTCATCTTCAAATATCTGTGTCTCACAATTATAATCGAGTTAATCTAGTTTATGAATTAGACAATTAATAATTTTGGTTGTTTTTGGATTATTGCAAGAGAATAAGAGAATGTAAATTAATATAACCTAGTATATTTAAAGTTAAAATATTTTCCAATTCATGTTTATGTAAGAAAAATATATGACTGATATGAGAGATTCTCAATAAAACCTTGAATTATCATCAAAACTAATTTAAGTGGGTGTAATGAAGTGCTTTGATGTATTCGAGCTGTGCAACGATTTCCTTTATAATATTGCTTTATTCTATGATATATATATAAACGACATATTCTGTGATATACATCTACAGTTATCATAAATTATTATATACATTGGACAAACTATAAAATTGAATTTAAATTTAAAAAATATATTTTATTATTAATTAAAAATTTAATTTTATATTATAACCAAACCTAGGGGGAGGAGTGCAAAAACTATTTTGAAATTTTAACTAATATTATCCCAAAAGTACACGTAAAACCAAATTAATGAATTGGTTTGTAAGTGTAACATAAGATTTACATTATTATCAATATGCACTTTTTATTGAATGCATCTATGACTTTTAAAAGGATTTTTTGTGTTTCTAATTTAAAAATAACGATATACATATTTTGTTATTTTTTTGGAAAACAATTTGAAATCAGTGAGCAAAACGTAAGAAAGGGGAGCAGAATACGAAACACTACAGTATTATCATTGCTGGCTCGTACAATATCAGATTATAAAATTTTAAATAAAATATTTAACGGTTGTAATAAAGCGTAGTTAACCTTTTGAATGATGCGGTCAGTTGACACAACATACACATATAAATAAGGGACATTCGCTAACACCCTCTTGATACTTCACACTCTGTTGCTCTTTTAAATATTATTTAAAATATCCATTACAGCTCGAGTGAGATGTGTTCGGATGCAAAATAAGTACCTTTGATGAAGTACATGTGGGATATAGTGCAATTTGTACAAATTAGCCTATAATGGTGGATCGATTTCTCAAGACGAGAACAAATTGCCCTGCGCTCGTTTCTCAATGGAAATGTTACGTGATCTCAACTCAATGAAATCTGCCATATATGACAATAAGACTACTTTAATTATACGAGATATTGTATGACATCATTCATTAGTATGTTGATATTTTATAATGCAGGAGATTTATCCTATAAGCTTCTTGAACCAGACGTCAAGATGTATCGAGTTAATCCAAATTATTCTTTAAGCCATTACTAATTTTGGTTTATTTAGGATTATTGCAAGAGATAATAAGAGAATGTAAAATATTAATTTAACCTAGAAATGAAATGTTACTTGTATATTTAAAGATAAAATATATTCAAATTATTGTTGATGTAAGAAAATTATCATTTATTGAGAGATTCTCAATAAAACCTTGACTTATTAGCAGACCGAGTCCAAATAGGTGTAATGAAGTGCTTTGGAGTATTCGAAATTTGCAAAGATTTCCTTTATAATATTGTATTATATGTTTTATTATTTGATTTTAATCCTCTGATATTTACTCAAAATATTATTTGATATGCTTCTACATTTATCATATTTAAATTATTATATTCATTGGACAAACTATAAAATAAAATGTAAATTTCAAAAATAGTATTTTTAGTTGATTGAAAATTCAAATAGAATAGTACATTTTACTGAAGAATAAAGCAATTTGTATGATAAAAATGTAAGCCACGCAGTACACTGTGTATTACAATTGTGAGTAATTGAAAGCCTGTTTTTCCACCTTCTTGGACTAGGTCTGTTTATTAGTAAGACTCCATTCAGATTATAAGATAAAACTAAGCGAAAGAGTGACGTCAACTTATGTTACATGCAATATCTAAAAAACAATGTATAAATTCTGCGAGCAAACCTCTTCAATGATAATGATCTTAACAGAGCTTAATATTAAAATAGATTTTCCAATTTATGACTTAAAGAATTAATCCAAAGACGGATGCATCAATCAGTAGTGATCGAATAATTTCAAAGCGCATTCATCGTTTTCACAAAATCCGGTGAATACTCACGCAACACACGCAATACATCACTTTCCTCGTCTACGAACATAAATATATTCAAATTTTATTACAGAACACGCATGCCAATATGGAAATTATTAAAATACAATCAAGCAAGATGAATCAACCTCACGTGAGCCCCGAGGGACGATCAATCTAGAGGTCAGAATGCTGAAGAGTTTCAGGAGCCAGACCAATCAGGACTTATAATGTTCGTGAAACATATGTTTCTTAGTCATCTGTGCTATGGAGCTATTTTTACCTTGTCCGAGAATCGAAAGTGTGATGTTTGTTTATTTGTATTTCGGTTTTTGATGAGTCACATCGACATTCACAACATTGCGAAATTCGACATGTGAATAGGAATTACTGAGAAAGAGACCA